>JAJIBD010018585.1:0-17793 GCA_021461705.1 Cryptotis parvus | reverse complement strand
AGCCTCAGTATGGGGTGACACCCTGGTCTGTGTCCAAGAGCAGTTCCTGCTGACCAGACAGCGACAGATGTCTCCAGGACCTCAGGACATCTGAGGCCACGGCTCTGGGTCAGGAGTAGGACTCAGATGGTGAAGTGAGGCTGGAGGCTCACACTAATGTCAGGTTTAGGGGCCAAGGTCTGGGTGGGCCTGGGGGAGAAGCCAGAGTCAACTTCAGGCTTAGCCTGACATAAGGTCTGGGCACAGTCATTGTTCCTTGGAACCAGGCCCTGAGCATCAACGTGCCTAGGATTAGGGGACAGCGGTGGTCCTCCAGCACTCCTAGGGGTTGCCCTAGAAAACCACACATTCTCAGAACCCTCCTGTCCCCATAAATGAGCTGACACCCCCTGGGCAGACACGGAATGGAGTGAGTGACAGGCCTCCCAGAGAAGCGGGGAGCAGCCGGACAGCAGGGTGTGGCTACAGGCTGATTTACCACAGACACAACCACACCCATAGTCCAGGTGTGTGTGTGCGTGGGGTCCACCTTGTCCCAGATGCAGGCAGTCGAGCAGGATCCAGGTGGGGGTATGGGGGTGACCATGTAAGGTGCTTCCGGGGGATGCCCACAGCTCTGCTCCTGCCCACTCACCCAGAGGGTCCGGCTTGCCATCCTTGTCGGGATGGTGAACACACCCACCACCTGGTGGCCTTCCTTGCGCAGGTTACTGTACACCTCCTGGCCGAACAGGCTCTGCCCGATCACTGCAATCTTCATGGCAGCCGGGAGGATGGGACACAGGACCTGGGGGAAGGGAGCCGGTTAGAGCCGGAGGTGGCTTCCACAGTGGTGGGCTGCTGGGCTATTGGACCCTCACTCCAGCTCCTCCAGCTGTTATTGGGGCTTCAATGGCAAGATGGCAGGAGCCCCTGCAGGGAGTTTGGCACTGTGAAAAGAACCCCAAAAAGGGCACTGTGGGGTGCTATCAGAGCACCACGGGGCTGTCTTGGAAACCCACCAAACTGGCTCTGAACACCGGCTCGTTCCCATGACTCACGGGTTCTGTAACTGCGGTCAAGTCGCCCCAAACCCTCGGTTTCCTTATTTGCTAGTTGGGAAAATGCTATCCATCCCAAATGGCTTTCCAACTTTCAATGAGCTAATTTTCCCGAGTCAGGGAGTGGCCAATGCAAGGGTGGTGGGGTGGGGCGGGGTTAGCCTCAAAGGCCCAGAAGGCTGAGAGAGGTTATGTGTTTGGTTTGGGGCCTACGCTGTGCTCAGGGATCACTCTTTTTTTTCTGCTTTTTTGGTCAAACCCGGCATTGCTCAGGGGTTTCTCCTGGCTCTGCGCTCAGGAACCACTCCTGGCGGTGCTCGGGGACCATATGGGATGCCGGGATCGAACCGGGCTGGCATAGGCCAGCCGCGTGCAAGGCAAAGCGCCCTACCTACTGGGCTATCGCTCCGGCCCCAGGGATCACTCTTAATGGGGCTCAGGGAACTATATGTCGTGACCAAAAGCATTTGAGAAGACATTCAATTAATTTCTCAGTAGGAAAACGTGAGTCAAACCACAGTGAGATGCCACTTCACACCTATGGTAGGTCAACTCTACGTTTTTGGTGACGGGCTGGGGAAGGGGCACATGTGGTGAGGCTTTTTGGAACATGGACCAAAGACTCGGACCCAAAGCTCTGCTCCTGGAACCCAACTTCAGCTAACTATATTTTAATTGAATTATTTACAATTTCTTTGTGATTGTTGACCTGTGGGGAGGGGCTTCACACCTAGCAGTACTCAGGGACTGCTCCTGACTCTGTGCTCAGCAATCACTGCTAAGGATGTTTGGGGTGGATATATGTGGGGCTGGGGATCAAATTGGGGTTGGCTGTATGCAAGACAAGCACCTTAACCCTGTACTGTCTCTCTGGCCCCGGTGATTTTCTTTAATGGAAATGTTACTGGTGCCCGCTCGAGCAGATCGATGAATAACAGATTCAAGTGATCAAGTGAAGTGATCAAGTGTTGACAAAGATGCGGCAAATTGAGGGTTCTGTTGCATGGATATGGGAATGCAACACACTCAGCTGCGGTGAGTAACAGCAGTTTTCCAGAGGTTAAACATGAAATTGCCAGGCGGAGTGATAGCACAGCAGGTAGGGCGTTTTCCTTGCATGCAGCTGACCCAAGTTCTATCCCGGCATCCCACATGGTCCCCTGGGCCTGCCAGGGAGTAAGTCCTGAGCAAAGAGCCAGGAGTAACCCCTGAGCGTCACTGGGTGTGAGCCAAAAGCAAAAAAACAAAACAAAACAAAACAAAAAACCACCAAAATCCAAAACCCATAAAATTGCCATATTGTCCCACAATCCCACTTCTTGATATAGACCCTCTTTTGTTTTTTTCTTTTTTTGGGTCACACCTGGCAATGCTCAGGGGTTTCTCCTGGTTCTGCACTCACGAATCATTCCTGGTGGTGCTCGGGAACCATATGGGATGCTGGGGATCGAACCCGGGCCGGCACAGGCCGGGCGCGTGCAAGGCAAACACCCCTACCCGCTGGGCTATTGCTCCGGCCCCCTAGACCCTCTTTTAGTGCAGTTCTTTATATTTTGTTGGCAAGTTTTAGGAGCTCTGTATAAACTCTGGATTTTGAAACCAGAATTAGCAGATGTGATATTTGCCAGCGTTTGTTCCTATTGTCATGACTCCTGCCATGCTGAGGGGCTGGCAGTAAAGGCGAAGGTGCCAGGAAGGTTTCCCATGTTTTGAACTTCTTGCTCTCTTCTTGGCTTCCGTAAGCTGCAGCTGACTGAGTCGTTTCTGGCGGTTTGCACAGGCGTTGTGGGGAGAGGACAGGGCTTGGCTTTGCTGCTCTGACACTTTGCTGGTGTCGTTCTAGAGATTTTTTCACTCTAACATCTTGAAGATTTGCTCCTTCAAGATGGTTTTGTGGATTTTTGGGGGTGGGGAGGTTTGGGCAGTGCTCTGGGGTCACTCCTAGCAGTGCTTAGGGGGTGGGGAGCCGCTGCCTTGTCTGGGATCAAACCTTGATGGGCTGGTTGCACACAGAAGCAAATGCCTTAACCCTATACCATGTCACCAGCCTCCCTGCTTTTCCTTTTAACAGCATTTTGGCTTTAGCTCTTAACCTATTAAGGCTGTTGCCTCACTTTGAGATTTATTTTTCTCAGGGGTGGTGTTAGCGGGCCTTGTTTATGTGGGGTGAGCAGAAATCCAACTGCATCAGCAACATTTATTAAGAGACTAGGACTTGATTTCCACTTAGATAATTATTTATCCTCCTCTACATTACCACCTACATGGCAAAACCTGGCAAGCTACCTGTGTTTTATTTACTTGTTATGCCAAAAACTAGTAACAATTATGGACCTCAGTTCCATGACCTGAGGAATGGTTTCGAGTTCCTCCTGTCCCTGGAGCAAGCAGATGCCCTTGGGTTACACTTGCTTGTGACAGGACTAGTGGTATGTTACTAGTGCCCACTGGAGCAAATCGATGAACAATGGGAAGACAGTGATACAGTGACAGTGAATTTCCCCAACCCATTTAATGGATTTGTTAAGCAGCAACTGGACACTGTCTCGATTACTGCAACTTTGTAATTTTTTTTTTTTTTTTTTGCTTTTTGGGTCACACCCAGCAATGCTCAGGGTTTTCTCCTGGCTCTGCACTCAGGAATTACTCCTGGCGGTGCTTGGGGGGACCATATGGGATGCCAGGGATCAAAACCAGGCCAGCACAGGCCGGCCACGTGCAAGGCAAGCGCCCTACCCGCTGGGCTATAGATCCGGCCCCACAACTTTGTAAGTTTAAAAATCAGAAAACTTAAGTCCTCTATTTTGTTTTGTTTTTTGGGTCACATGCTATCCCTCACTACCAAGGCACCAAACTGAAGGAATGGTTTGAGGCTCTTCATATTCCTGAAGCAACCAGATGCCATTGGGCTACATTGGCACGTGATAGGGTCCAACGGAAATGTTACTGGTGCCCGCTCGAGCAAATCGATGAATAACGGGATTCAAGTAATCAAGTGATCAAGTGGGTCACACCTGGTGATACTCAGGGGTTACTCCTGGCTCTTCGCTCAGGAATTACTTCTGGCTGTGCTCGGGGGACCGTATGGGATGCCGGGATCAAAGCTGGTCTGCTGGCACAAGGCAAACGCCCTCCCCTGTGTGCTATCGCTCCTGCCCCAGTCCTCTAATTCTGTTCTTTTTCCAGGTCATTTGACTATTTGGGGGCCCCTTGCAATTACATATGAGTCACTGGTATTGGGACTAGTAGATAGGTTAAAAAGAAAAGAAGGATAAAATCAGAAATGTCCTTGAATGCTCAGGTAGTATAGAAAAAATATACTTTATAGTATGAAATAAGGGCATGTGAAATGTCCGATGAAAGCAGAGTCATAGATGCTAACGACAGAAGTGAAGTGACGTAAAGGTGGGGGAGAGTGGAAGGGGAGGGCCTAGAGTGTGGTGAAGATTCTGGGCACCTTGGCAGTGAGGGATCGCATGAGGGGGAAACATAAGAACCCTACAGATATCAACATTTACTCTTTTGCAAATTAATTTTATCTCAAAATTAATAATTAAAAAACACCTTTAAAAGATGAATAATGCTGGTAGGTCTCTAGCCAGGTTAAATAAGATAAAAATCAAAAGATACAAATTATAGTATCAAAAATAGAAGTCATACAATTGAGCCTATGATTATTGAAAGAATAATGAAGAAACAGTATAGCTCACTCTGTCTCCACACAAGTTTAATTGATAAATAAGAAAAAAAATGAACAACTGCTTTAAGAATTCCCAGAACTCACACAAGGAGAAAGAAATGATCTAAAATAACCCATATTTGGGTCCAGAGCAATAGTAGTGTGGAAAGGATGTCTGCTTGCATGCTGCTGACCTGGGTTTGGTTCCTGGATCTCACGTAATCCCCTGAGCACCATGAGGGAGCAATTCCAGAGAGCAGAGCCTGGAGCACTGCTGCCCCCCCCCCAAGGAACCCATATTTAATAAGAACATGAGGTCAATTATAAATATCCTTTCAAAGAGTACCAGGTTGACGCAAGCGTGTGGGACTCCGGAGGTTAGGTAAGACAGAGAAGGGAACATGTGTGAATAAATGTCGAAAGGGCTAATACCAACCTAGAACTAAGCATTAAATACAGGCAAAAAAAATGCACATGATGGCCTCTAAGTATATGTAGTGCAACCCACAATGTGTAAGAGAAGGAAAAGAGAGAGAGGGAGAGAAGAAAAGAGATAAAGAACCTGCCATGGAGGCAGGCTATGGGAGGGGGAGGGACGGGGGACATCGGTGGTGGGAAATGGGCACTGGTGGAGGGTGGGGTGCTGGAACACTATGTGACCGAAAGAAATCTCTAAACATGAACAACGTTGTAATTGTATATCTCGCGGTGGTATACTAAAATGTTTAATAAAAAAAAAGATTGGATGGGATGTGTTGGGTTCTGAGCTGTTAGCCTTAGGGTCCAGCATTTTCCCATCACAAGGCCTAAGGGGCAGGACCCAGAAATGGGCCCTGTCCATATGGTTACACCCAAAACATCTGCGGCTAATCCAAGCTAAGGTGAGGCAGAATGTGTCTGGTCTTCTGACCTCTGATCACAGGAATATGTAAATCAATGCTTGCAAATGTTACCTTGCAAATACTAAATCTGTGATTGTCATTTGTTGTGAAAATTGTTATCTGTTACAATGGGCGTGGAGCTTGCAAATGCCCTGTGATGTGTGCTTGTTACCCCTCCACTCAAATATTGTATAAAAGGCTTAAACTGTGTCTAGTAAACAGAGTGCTGCTATCCAGAAAAAAAAAAGAGTACCAGGTTGAGAATAGCAAGACCACGACGGATTAGCAGTAAGCGCAGAGCTGATGGAGGGGCCACAGCTCTCAGAGCTCTCAACAGCCCGTAAGGCCAGAAACTTTCTGAGTGAGTGAACGCGGCTGCCCGTGGATATCCTGGTGCAGGGAGGCGCCATTCAACAAAACCGGCTGGGCGCCCGGCGCCTCGGGCTGGGGCGGGCGTGCCCGGGCCGGCTGGCCGGGGGGGGGTTTGGGGGTGGGCCCGTCGCCTCTGAGGGGGTCGGAAGCACGGTGGACTCGCCCCCACACTAGATTTTTGCTGTCGGGCCTGGGCGGCCTCAGCAGATCAGGAAGCCAGTGGAGGGGTCGGGTAGTGGGTGGTGTCCATCGCGGGCGGTGGCTGTGGGGGGCGGGGGGGTGGTGGGTTTGGGGGGGCCGTCGCTTGGGGTCCGGGCGCCGGGGTGTCGCCTCATTTTGGGGTGGGTTTTGCTGCCGGGGGTTTGTGGGAAGGAGGAGAGGAAGAAATGGGGGTGGGGGGGGGGCGGGGGGGGGGGTGGGGTCTTGGTGTGGGGTGGGTTTGGGCGGGGGTGCGTGTTGGCATGTGGGCTTTGGTGGTGGAGTGGTTGGGTAGGCGGGGAGTGTGCTTATTTTAAAAGATATGAGTTGGGTACATGTGATCGGTAGTTGAATTGTGTAGGGGATTGGGGGGGGGGGGGGGAAGGGGGGGGTTGGTGTGGAAGGCTTGGGGGGGGCTGGGTGGCCTTTTAAAAAAGCGGCTGATGGGCCACTGCGTAACGCCCGGCCTGGAGTGGGTCACGTAATAATGGTGGCAATGCATCTTCCAGCTGGTGGAGCTCCACAGCTCTGCTGCTATATGTGATGATAGAGTTTTAGTATGTCTGAAAAGGGCTTTATCGGTCTAACTTGGCACTGCTGCGGAGCACTGGTATGGAGGTCTGGGAGGAGGCAAGGTGCCCCAGTGACTCACCAGGATTCGCAGCGATTCACCATGCTGGCATGGTGCCTACCACCATTTCCTCTTCTGACCAGCCTATCCACCCACAACATGCTATGGAAGAAAATTCCCCAGAGCGCCAACAGTCTGGAGACTCAGGATGGGGCGTGCTGGACTGGAGGTTTTGCCCACCCAGAGTGCCCAGGTCGTGAAAGGCATCAGCCCCTGCTCTGTTCCTGGTCCCTGCCAGTTCTGTGGTTGCTGTAGGGACTGGGGCACAGGGCACAGGGCCCCACCAGCTGGTTAGGTTGGACCTGTGAGCAAAGGCACCAGCGGTCAGAGGGTGCCCTTGGGCATCCTGAAACCTCAAAATTGCCCAGTGGCTCTGACCATTCTACAAGTCTGACCAGTCTCTGGTGGTTTCACTTCCAGAAGTTCAACCACGCAGAGTTAGGCATGTGGGAGCCACACCCACAAACCACCTCCCGGCTCAACCATACAAGCTCACTTACTGGCTGCACTCCAGAAACTCATAAATAAGCCTCGAAGGAGATCAGAAGCCGCAGTTAAGAAGCTCATTTAAGGGCCAGAGCAATAGCGCAGAAGGGAGGACATTTGCCTTTCAGGTGGCCATCCTAGGTTCAATCCCTGGCATCTCATATAGTCCCCTGAGAACTGCCAGGAGTAAATCCTGAGTGCAAATCCAGGAGTAACCCCTGAGCATCACAGAATGCTACCCAAAAAAGCAAAAACAGACAAACAAAAAAACAAACAAGAAGCTCATTCACTGGCCATGATCCAGAGACTCATAAATCTCGAGAGAGATCAACAAGTGTCAGGTATGCTCACAGGATTCTACTGAGGCACCCTGGAGGGGGCGGGCTTGGGTCTGACCTGTCCAAACAGAGCCCTAGCAGCCAAAAACCTCCACACTCCAAAACCTCCATACTCCGAAACTGTTGCCATGTTCAAGGCCCATCTCCACTGCTCAGATGAGCTCTGCCCAGAAATTAATCTGTTGAAAAACTCAGGTATTTTGGATTTTGTGACTGAAATCAGACACCCGGGGCAGAGCTGCTACCAGCTCTCCCTGTGCCCAGGTGATCATGAGGGGCCCAGGAGGGAAGGCGGGTTCTAGTCCTGGCCCGCCATCCCAGCAGAGCCTCACAAGAAGCCAGAGGAGCCCCCAAGTCATAAGGGCCACCATTTTCAACATCTGGACTCCACAGCTCGTCAGAGCTCCACCTAGCAGAAAAGCTGACCTTTCCCTGTCTTGTGTGGTTGCTTTCCGTGCAGTTCATCAATAAATGCATGAGATGAGAAGCTACTACAAGAGTATCCCACCTACACTGCAGAGCCTGGCAAGCTACCTGTGTCATATTTGATATGCCAAAAGCCAGTAACAATTATAGACCTCATTCCCATGACCTGAAGCTTGAGGCTCTTCATGTTCCTGGAGCAAGCAGAAGCCCTTGGGCTACACTATCATGTGACAGGACATATGGAGATGTTACTGGTGCCCACTTTAGCAAATCGATGAACAATGGGAAGACAAGTGAAATGATACAAGTGACTGAAATTCCTGGCTTTCTGGGAAGGGTCATCTTCCCCCATCCCCTTGTTCTTCTGGAAGGCCTGGAAGACACACCCATGAAGAAAGCCACCACTCCAGTTAAAAATTAACTCCAACTTTATCACCCCATTAAAGACTTTGGAATTCCTGGAGTGCACTATCACTATCACTATATTCCCGTTAATCATCTATTTGCTATAGCGGGCCCCAGTAGCATCTCCATATGTCCTGTCTCATTCTAGTAGAACCCAAAGGCATCAGCTTGCTCCAGGAACATAAAGAGCTCTCAAACCATTATATTAGATCACGGAATGACCTAATATAAATGTTACTGGTATTTGGCATATCAAATATGACACGGGCAGCTTGCCAGGCTTGCCGTGCGGTTGGCATACTCTTGTAGTCACCTCTGAATAAAGCATTTATTGATGAACTGCGCGGCCGCTAGCGGAGCGCAAGTCTGCTACATACTGATACAGTGAGTAGTACATCACATCCAATTTGTAACAGCTCAATAAAAAGGTCATGCCCTTAGGAACATCATTGAGATATATGTTGTAATAAGCAATACAAGGTTAATGATTTAGTGACTGCTAAAGGAGCAGGCTTAAGGGATGAGTGGGAAACTAGGGACTTTGGTGGCAGTAAGGGCACATTGGTGTTAGGGCTGGTGTTGAAATATTGAGTGCTTGAAACAACTGTATGGTGAACAACTTTGTAAATCTCAGTGTTTAACTAAAGTTAAAAAAGGAAAAATAAGTTTGAGGTTTGCAGATTAATTCCACTAAACATCTAGGAAAAATTTCTATCAATTACCTATAATTTATTTCAGAAAATGACAGCAGAAGAATATTTTTAACTCACTTTATCATGCCTAATAAAAATACAAAGACATTATAAGAAAGCAAAATGACAGATCAATATTTCATGAACATAGGAATTAAAATCCACTGAGCCGCGCAGGTTGACTTCATCAAAGCAAAGGTGATGGAGAAGCCAAGCCCCCTGCTGGTCGGGTGGGAGTTCGTGCGACAGTATTACACGCTGCTCAACCAGGCCCCCGACATGCTGCACCGGTAAGACCAAGCCTCGGAGTTGCTCAGGCTATATGACCACACTCAGGCTTTGTTTCAGGCTGGGTTACCCTGACTCAGGGTTATGCTTTGTTAATTTTTTTTCTTTTTTCTTTTCTTTTTGGGTTGCCTGGCAAGCTATCCATGTTGTATTTGATATGCCAAATACCAGTAACAATTATAGACCTCATTCCCATGACCTGATGGAATGGTTTGAGGCTCTTTATGTTCCTGGAGCAAGCAGATGCCCTTGGGCTCTACTAGCATGAGACGGGACATATGGAGATGTTACTGGTGCCCGCTCGAGCAAATCGATGATGAACGGGAAGACAGTGATACAGTGATTCTATATTAGCCGATTAAGTCCCACAATATGTAAGAATATTGTACAGCCAATTGAGACTTATCCCAGATCTTCCTGCTTCTTTGGCTTTTTGGGTCACACTGGCAATGCTCAGGGCTGGCTTATCCTGCCTCTCTGTTCAGGAATTACTCCTGGCAGTGCTCAGGGGACCATATGGGATGTCGGGGATCAAACCTAGGTCGGCAGCATGCAAGGAAAACGCCCTCCCCTGGACTATCACTCCAGCCCCAGTTCTTCCTGCTTTAACATTTAAAAATTGGGGCTGGAGAGATAGCACAGTGGGAGGAGGACTTGCTTTGCACATGTCTAACCCAAACTTGGCCCCAGCATACCATATGGTCCCTTGAGCTCTACCCAGAGTAATTCCTGAGTTCATATCTAGGACTAATCCTTGAGCATTACTGAACGTGGCCCCAAAGCAAATAATAAAGAAAAACAATATTCAAAAATCAATTCATGTAATAATACAATCAATAAGTAATATAATCAATAATATAAAGAAGAAAATAGTATGAACTCATAGCATTCATTAAAAACTCTCAAATTAGGAATAGAGAAGAATTTATTTCCATAAAAGTATCTACAAAAACCTATCAATAACAGCACATTTAATGATGACAAATTAGAAGCTTTCCCACTAACAGGAACAGGAAAGTGTGTTCACCTTATTATTTCTATTCAACATCCTTCTGGAAATGCTAGCCACTGTAACAAGACAAGAAAAGGAAGTGACATCTGTACAAGTTAGGAACAAAGAAATAAACTCTTTTCATTCATGAATACCATCAAGAAAATCTCAAGGAATTAATAAAAATTCCTGAACCTAATAAGCAACACATAGAAAGATCACAGGATACAAGGTTAACATATAAAAGCCTCTTAAATACGCGAGAAACATTACTGGGATTTGAAATTCAAAATACAATGCATTTACATTAACACTAAAAATGAACTCATTTAGTTAAATATAAAAACATTGGTGGAAGACTCAATACCTAAAGGTATCTGTTTTTTCCAATTAGCAATATTGTAAAGCATGGTTCCTAAAGTTAAAATGGTTCCAATGAGCCAAGAGAGATAGTACCAGAGTTAAGGCATTTGCCTTGCACATGAACGACCCTGACTGGATCCCAGGCGCTTTATAAGGCCCCTGAGCACTGTCATGAGTGATCTAGGAGCACAGAGGCAGGAATAAGCCCTGAGCATTGCTAGGTGTGTCCCCACAACCAAAATAAATAAGACTTCATATTTTTCAGGCGGGAGAGCCTGGCAAGTTACCCAGGTCGTATTTGATATGCCAAATACCAGTAACAATCATATACCTCATTCCCATGACCTGATGGAATGGTTTGAGGCTCTTTATGTTCCTGGAGCAAGCAGGTGCCCTTGGACTCTACTTGCATGAGACAGGACATATGGAGATGTTACTGTTGCCCGCTCAAAAAAAAAAGGATTATAAATCAATATTAGAAAAATCTGGTGAGCACTGAACTATGTAAGTCTGCTGGTAAAGGGAAAATGTAAAGCAAAGAATGCTATATATTTTCGTACATGAAGTTTTATTTGCCTAAAGTGATTTGCCAGAACACATTACTTCCAACAGACAGAAAACAGGCTCAGGCCACAAGTTATCAATGAAACGCATTGTGAGACAAGAGACTATTTTTCTCCCATAAAATTGGAAGCTAATGACAATGCGCCAACTCAAATGGGCCATTCTGGGAAAGCAGCGCAACTCGTGTCTCGTCAGTGGGATGACACTTGGCACAGACAGGAGGACAAGCTGGCAACAAGTACCAGGATTCTCATGGAGGCTCTCCTTGAAATCCAGAGGTCTCCTGTCTAAATTCTGCTTGGGCGAGAACATCAGTCCCTCAGCATTTGTGAGTAACGACACAGTTACTTCCTTGCCCTCCAGGCCACCTTCTCCATTTCCTTCCTGTTCAGGACAGATACAGACGCTCACCCCCAGAGGCGACAAACCATGGGGACTTTTTAAAGGGTTGAACCTGTGCACGTGTGGTGAAGGTGAGGTGGGTATGTGATGGGGTGTTATTATGTGCTGTGTAAACGGTATGTGTGTAGGGTGGTTTGTATACCAGAGGTGTGGTACATGGAGTGTTTATTCTGTGTGTGGTATGTGGTATGTATATGTGGTGTGTGTGTAGCATATCTGTGGTGTATATGCATGTCTGGTATGTGTAGTGCGTGTATGTGTGGTATGATATATGTGTGGTCTGTGTATGAGGAATACATGTGGTGTATGTGGTATGCGTGTGTGGTATGGTTTGTGTTGGGAGGAATGTGTATGTGTGTGGTCTGTGTGTATGTAGTTAGAATGCAAAATCCTACAATAATTTACACTTAATTATTCTTAATTTTTCACGTTCGCTTGGTCTTATTCCTGGCTCTGCAGCCAGGAATTACTCCTGGCAGTGCTCAGGGATGCTGAGGCTCGAACACAGGTTGGCTGCATGCAAGGCAAGTGCCCTACCCCTGGACCATCGGTCTAGGCCCCTACACTTAATTATTAAGTCACTGCTTACTAGTTAAGCTTTTTGGTTCATGGTGATTTTTGTGCTTTGAGTCTGGAATTTTCTTTCCAGAAGGTTCTTTCTGCTCTTCGTTAGTATGCACTAATTTTGGGAAAGTAAAGGAAGTACAAGCTCCCATTGGAGGTGAGGTGGGCAGGCGGCCAGTCCAAAGAGGTGTTTGTTACCAAGGTCCAGGCACTGCGGCACTGGCAAGCTGGGACCTGCCCCCTCTCCTGCGCCCTCTGACCCCGGAGAGCCCAGGCATGACTCCAGGAGGGCAGAAGGACGAACTCCTGTGGCTGTAGGTGGCCTCTCTGCCCCCTCCCCAAGTTCCCTCTGTCCCTGCTCTCTTGGAGCTGCAGACGGGGGTGGGGAGAGTCCTGGCTTTTTGGACTCCTTGGGGAGGGGACGTGGGTGCCCAGAGGCTCTGGGCCCTTTGTTCTGGCCTGGAGTCCTCGCATCCTGAGGGAGGCTGTTCTAGAAAGGTCCAGTCACCGCCTGACCCACGGCCTCCATCCCCCACCAGGAATCAGTGTCACACCAGGGCCACCTCCACACAGATGCCCCGTCCCACCCCGACAGAGAGGCCACCCTGCCCCTCTCCTAGCCGGGTCCCCCAAAGGACAGTCACCTCCTTCTTCTGTCCTTTCTCCGTCCTAGACCCCTGAGCCAGAGTTCAGGCCCCATCTGGAGAAACTATTAAGGTTTTCCTGGCCGCACTGAAGTCCAAATGCCAGAAGGAAGTCAGTGGCCTACATTCTGGGGGGCCGGGGTGCGCTGATGAGCCCAGACCACCTCTGTGAGCTCTACCACCTGGGCATTCTCACCCTTCCGCCCAGGGTCACAGGGACGGGAGGCGGGAAGCCAGACATGATGGACCCCCACCCCCAATGCCACCCTCTGCTCCAGGGGCTGAGCCGTAAGCTCCAGCTCATCCCGGCCTCTCCTGGGCAGGTAGCAAAGAGAGGGGGCCAGGACTGGGCCGCAAGACTAGCCGTGGGGCTGTTCTGCGCTCCAGGGTGGCGGCCCAGGAGGTCCCTGCAGTCCGCAGCGCCCCGGCGGGAGGCAGGGGCAATGGCCAGGCTGTCGCTGTCGCCCTGCGCTTGTGCCTTCTCTCTGGTTTCCTCCCCTGCAAGTCTGGGCGCACACCGAGGCCCCCAAGGGTCCGGAGCCCAAGACAGAGCCCTCTGTAAGGGCGAGTTGAAGGGGTCTCCCGCCCTTGGGGCCCTCAGGGGAGTGCTGGGCAACTCACCGAGCGTAGGAGAAGCGCAGGAGTAGCTGGACTGGGGACCTCTGAGAGCTGGGTCAGGGACAGCAGCCGGTGTGGACCAGCTCTGGGCTGAGAGTGGGACCCGCCCCCGCCTGCACAGCCAAGGGAGCCTGGAGCTCGGGGAGGAACCGGGAGGCGGGTACTCAGGGACAGGGGCTGGCCGGGAGCCACGGGGCCGCTTTGGGGGTGGCCCCCACTCAAGAGACCTGGCTCAGGGACGCTTTTACTTCGGAGCTTTTTGCATTTGTGGGTTCGAGGGCCAGTGATGGACCCTTCACAGGGACTGGAAAAGGGCCAGGTGTCCACCAAAACAAAACAAAACAAAACAGAAAAACTCCCTAACCCAGAAAATGCATGACCTGGATCACGCTCAAAGGACTACTGTTCTGCTAGGACCCACAGGTCCTCAAGGTAAGTATTTGGTGCTTATTTATTCATTTATTTATCTATTTATTTATTCATTGATTCATTCATTCATTTACCTATTTATTTATTTATTTATTTATTTGTTTATTTATTTTCTTTTCTTTTTGAGTGCCAGGATCCACCACGACTTAATGCCTAACCTGATTGCAGTTGCTACCTCAAAATGGAACGTTAAACTCAGAGTTTAATGTTCCAATTTCCGCAAAGTGGAACATTAAACTAAAAGGTTCTGCAGTTTCCTGGTCTGGCTGGAACCTCATGTGGCCAGTGGACACTCCTGGACCACTCCCCAACCCTTCCTTTCCTCCTTGCTGGGTTGGGTGCTGCCCGGGTCACCCAGGCTTTAATAAAGCCAATGCGCCCTCAAGGCTCTGTCCTTCCTTCCCTTCAAAGTCACCAGCACAGAATTGTCACAAACCTGTTCCAGGTCACACCCTCAGGGTGTCCCCAGCACGTGGTCTTCTCACCTTCATGGCACTGGCTGTTAAATACCATCATTGCTCACTGACATTTGCTCTTGGACTCTCTCTCCCAGACCGTACGAGCTTTGAGGGAAGACAGTTGGGGGTGGGGGTGGGGAGTGTATTCCGTCATATCCCAGAGAGTAGAGGCTTTCTACGTGCAGTGTCTGAATGTGTGTGTTTTGCTCAAGGAGAATACACAGGACCGAGCACCCAGCCCGCCAGACCACCAGCCTATTCGCAGGCACACAGGACCGAGCACCCAGCCCGCCCAGACCACCAGCCTATTCGCAGGCACACAGGACCGAGCACCCAGCCCGCCCAGACCACCAGCCTATTCTCAGGCACACAGGACCGAGCACCCAGCCCCCCCCAGAACACCAGCCTATTCTCAGGCACACAGGACCGAGCACCCAGCCCGCCCAGACCACCAGCCTATTCGCAGGCACACAGGACCGAGCACCCAGCCCGCCCAGACCACCAGCCTATTCGCAGGCACACAGGACCGAGCACCCAGCCCCCCAGAACACCAGCCTATTCTCAGGCACACAGGGTCGAGCACCCAGCCCCCCAGACCACCAGCCTATTCGCAGGTACTGTCCACTCTTTCTTTCTGCTGCATCCTCCATTACCCCTGCTGATATTCTGGGGGTGGGGGTGTTTGCTTTCCTTTTGCTTATTTTTTGGGTCACACTAAATGATGTTCCAGACTTATTCCTGGCCTGTGCTCATAGATCAATTCCAGCATGGTTTAGGGGATCCTATGGGGTGTCAGACACCAAACCCGGAGTTGGTTATCACAAGGCAAGTGCACTACCTGCTGTACTATTGCTCCTGTCCTCCCCACCACTGCTGACATTTTTATTTTTGAGGGGGTCACATCCAGTGATGCTCAGAGGTTACTCCTGGATCTGCACTCTATTCTTGACGGTTCTCACGGGAGTTGAACCCGGGTCAGCCACATGCAAGGCAAACGCCCTACCTACTGTGCTATTGCTCCGGCCTCCACTGCTGACATTCTTGACTCAGACCCTTACTATCTTTTTCCTCCAGCCCCTCCCCCATTCTCCAGAAGGTTTCTATTTTGATGCCACCCCCTGAGGAAAACTGGGAGCTCCCCCTCCCTTGGTAATCACACCGCAGAGGAGGTTCTCATTTTCCTGCCCACAGTACCACACCCAGTTTTATCGTTGCTTCTCGGATGGTTAGATCGCCGTGTCTCCCTCACCAAATGAGGGTAAACCCCCATTAGCTCCCAAGCTCCTAATACAGTGCCTTGTTGGAAGGTGCACCACAAAAATGTGTAAACTGAATGTGTGTTGGAAATCTGGAATGGAAAAGTGGGGTGAGGATAGCTCTGGGGCCAGGAGAGAGTAGGCAGGATGAGGCCAGGGAGATCACTCAAAGAGCTGGTGTGTGCACTTCGCATGTGAGTCCAGGGCTCGATCTCTGGCCCTGCGTGGTTCTCTGAGCATGCTCAGTCCCACTACTGAGTGTTGATGCCACTCCCGAAAAATATAAGAGAAGACAGGATGATAGGTGCAGGAGCTACTGAAAGTATGGTCCAGAGGTAGGACACCCCACAAACGTGTTGAAGAATCTGAGAGGAAACCATATTCTCAGAGAGGAAGGGGCAGGAAAGGAAAATGCTGAAGCAGACAGTTTTTAGCGGTGTTACCACATGTAGAAACGTGAAGAGGAGGAACTGCCCCCATAACACATGAAATACTGCTGTGGAGATTTCTAGGCACAAAGTTGAAGGCACTTCCTGTTTTTTTTACTGACTGCTTATGCAGTAATCCGAAAGAATAAGAAGCAAAAAAAGAACAGTTTTATACATATACATATATACATATATATGTATATATACATATATACATATATACAATATGTATATACACATATATATGTATATATGTATATATATATACATGTATACATATATACATATATTCATATATACATATATACATATATATGTGTATATACATATATATGTATACATATATACATATATGTGTCACTGTCACTGTCATTGTCTTCCCGTTCATCATCGATTTGCTTGAGCGGGCACCAGTAACATCTCCATATGTCCTGTCTCATGCAAGTAGAGCCCAAGGGCACCTGCTTGCTCCAGGAACATAAAGAGCCTCAAACCATTCCATCAGGTCATGGGAATGAGGTCTATAATTGTTACTGGTATTTGGCATAACAAATACGACACTAGTAGCTTGCCAGGTTCTGCCGTGCGGTTAGCATATTCTTGTAGTCATCTCTAAATCCAGCATTTATTGATGGCGGGCTGTGATAGGCTGGTCTACTGGGTGGAGTTCTGAGGGAGGGGGAAGTCCGGATGTGGAAAATGGAGGCCCTCATGGAGTGGGGGAGTCGTCTGGCTTGTTGCGAGGGCTCTGCTGGGGTGGTGGGCCAGGGCTAGAACATGCCATCCCTCCCACCCGGGCACCTTGTGAGAGGCTGGGCACAGGGAGAGCCAGTAGCAGCTCTGCCCCATGTCTGTGAGTCTCTGGATCAGCACACCTGGGCCAGATTTAAAAAAGACTGCTGCAGGGTGGATCTCAATGCTGGGCTGTGATAGGCTGGTCTACTGGGTGGAGTTCTGACGAGGGGGGAAGTCGGATGTGGAAAATGGAGAAATGGAGGCCCTCATGGAATGGGAGTGTCGTCTGGCTTGTTGTGAGGCTCTGCTGGGGTGGCGGGCCAGGGCTAGAACACGCCATCCCTCCCGGGCGCCTCGTGAGCGGGTGGGCATACATACATACATACATACATACATACATACATACATACATACATACATATATATATATATATACTTTTTTATTAAACATTTTATTGTACCACCATGTGATATGCAATTACAATGTTGCTCATGTTTAGAGGTTTCGGTCACATAGTGTTCCAGCACCCTGCCCTCCACCAGTGCCCATTTCCCACCACCAATGTCCCCAATTCCCTCCCCCCCTCCATAGCCTGCCTAAATGGCAGGTTCTTTATCTCTTTTTCTCTCTCCCTCTCTCTCTTTTTCCTTCTCTTATACTATATATATATATATATATATATATATATATATATATATATATATATATATATATATATATATATATACTTTCTTTTCAGCACTAAATCTGCTGGGTTTTGAAAATTCTCAGCTTTTCCGGATGTCCAATGACACTGAAGTGAATCAAAGGTTTCCAGGCAAAGCTATAACATAGGAAGGGCATACTATGTAGGAAGTCCCAAAGATAGAACTGTTAGAGTGTAGAGTCCTCTATTAAATTCTCC
>JAJIBD010018582.1:0-20457 GCA_021461705.1 Cryptotis parvus | reverse complement strand
GAACTAAGAGTAACCCCTGACCATTGCAGAGTGTGACCCAAAAAGCAAAACAAAGCCAACAAAAAGATTGAAAATGTAGAACAGGTCAGATTATGCACAACTGTTGTCCTGTTCCAATTTATTACAAAGGATATGGATTCAATATTTACAAATGAACATCCAGGGTTCTATTGCCTTTACCTTTGGCTGAGGGAGTTCAATCTATAGGACCAGAATTTTGTGAGGTTTGCAAAGCCTGGGTTAAGAATGAGTTGATCAAACTGATGTAGCTAAATATGTGATTAAACCTTCAGGACAAGTATGTAACCAAGAAGTCAAAGGGGAGCTGGAGGTGGAACCAGCCAAGAGTCAAGTAGGAACAGATTTCGGGAAAGATAACAAAAGTTCACAAGGGTCAATAATTGCCCAATCCAGGTTTTCTTCTTATATTTACTGAAGGACTGTCTATGCAGGAATCACTTGTATCACTTCACTTGTCTTCCTGTTAATCATCAATTTGCTCGAGCGGGCACCATCTCCATATGTCCTGTCTCATGCTAGTAGAGCCAAAGGGCACCTGCTTACTCCAGGAACATAAAGAGCCTCAAACCATTCCATCAGGTCATGGGAATGAGGTATATAATTGTTACTGGTATTTGGCATATCAAATACAACACGGGTAGCTTGCCAGGCTCTGCTGTGCAGGTGGCATACTCTTTTGTCACCTCTGATATCCAGCATTATGCTACTTAGAAATGTTGCTTAGAAATGGTGAAAGAAAATCTCTTGTGCTGATCTACACAGGAAATGCCCAGCACGCCTCAGCCCTGCACAATGACAACTGCAGAACTACATCCTTCACTCGTTGCAGGAATAAATTATTATTTATTGTGGCAGTAATAATAAATTATTATTTATTATGACACTGTAGACAGTCATGTGTCGGGAAAGCCGCCGGGGTCCCCGAGTGTCAGGACAGAGGTTGTCTTCTACCTCCGAGGACGCCGGAGAACAGATGAAAACTCACGAGTCTGGTGCAGTTCCAAAAATGGCTTTTATAGTACAAAAGCTCTTCCACAGCACTAGAAGATGGAGCAAAAGGCCAAAGAGCAAAAGACCAAAGCCAAAAGCCACAGGAGCCAAAAGCTGAAGGCTGAGGAACCAAAAGGCAAAAGGTAAAAAGTGAAGGGGCCTCAAGTCAGCCCCTTATATCCCACACCAAAGTAACCCCAATCGGGAGGTTGTCATGCCAACAAAGAACCCTAAACAGAGTGTAGTGCCACACCCTATTGTAGGTATAAACAAAGGTTACACCAAGGACTAATCCCGAGATTATCTCTTATGTAAAACACTGGAGAGAGAGGGGGCTGATATAAAGTAATACATCTTAACTTCATGAGCTTCATGTAATCTAGATGGTACCCACAAGGTCCTTATTATCTGCACCAGGGTGATTCTGATTATCTTGTTCTCATGTACTGAAAGGGGTCATACTCGCCTGCTTTAGAGCAAACTAGTATGATCCTTCCTATAGTCTTCCTTTAGTCTCAGCGTAGCCAGGGTGGTAGTCTCCTGGTAAATTCTAACTGTCCCACATTGGGTGCAGTGAGTATAAAGAGGAGCTGTGCCCAATCTAGAAAACATAGAAGTCTTAGTAGATGTATAAGTCAGAAGTTATTCAATCAAGGTGACTTCTGTAACTGCCACACCCTCTAGCAGTGTTTACATAGAAGAGAGATCTCATGAGAATGAACCTTGGCTTAAATAAGATTATTCTGGGAGTGAGCAAAACAACAAAACTCCCAGATTAGCTAAACATATCCTCCAACAGTCATGACTCAACTACAAATATGCTAGACATCAAGAGAATTCTTTCAAGGCTGGGTAAAAATATGAGGTACATGACACAACTAAAGAAGAGCAAAAACGCTGGATGACCTGACATACTCTGTGGTTGTACATGTTGTGAATGGTCAGAAGAGAGTGAATTCCTCCAATAAAGAACACCTAGACCTGAGATAAAAAAGGATGATAGTGACAAATTTGAAGCAGTCAGGAGTAAGTACAATAGTCAAGCTGAGAAATCGGACCAAATAGACAGTAGCTGATCAAAGGACAATTAAGAACATTCTAGATGTTCTTAATAAACTATTATTTTATTTTCCTAGTAATTACAGCAAAAGGTATATTTTAGTAGCATTTCAACAATTGACTTAATTCATGTCACCTACCACCTGGCTCAAATCAATATCACCTTTACTTTCTGAGGGGAGCTGGAGTTCAGAGAGACTCTTTAGAAAAATAAGAGGGGAAATTGGAAGCTCTGAAAATGGAGTCCCATCGTTTACAAAACATCTTGCAAAGAGGAGCACTGCATGATAGTGAAAAGTATCATCATTATTGTTTACTTCAAATATTGGGCTCTTGTCACAAAGGCTTCTTTCTCTATAATCTTCTTGTTTGGTATCATAAAGACATTGAAATTCATTTACACCTTCAGCTCTGGATTCAGTGAGTGCCACCTGCTGCTCTCCCTCTGCGGCTGGCTTATCCTATTATGCTATTTATAGGGACTCCATGGCGAAGGTGGTGAGAATAGTGATGCCAGAGTTTCCGGCTTCCCTCCATCTGACAGCTGGCGTGTTGTCTGACAACACAAAAGGAAGGAAGAAAGGTTGCATATCAAAATATTTTGAAGGCATCACTGTCAGGCATACAGACACAAAACACAGCTAATTAAGTTTCATTGCATTGTCCAAAATGAAAAATACCTGATCTGGAGACTGATTACAACTTTCAGGGAACAACTGATTTTTTGACTCCAAAATTTTTATCATCTTTTGCAAAACAAATTATAATTATTTATTTATTTTTTCTTTTTTTGGGTCACACCCAGCAATGCTCAGGTGTTACTCCTAGCTCTGCACTCAGAAATTACTCCTGGCACTGCATGGGGGACCATAAGGGATGCCGGGATTGAACCTGAGTAGGCCGTATGCAAGGCAAATGCCCTACCTGCTGGACTATCGCTCCAGACCCATATAATTATTAAACATTTTAATTTTGCTAAAGAAATAAGAGTTTGAGGTTTTTTCCCTTGCATGTGAAATAAGTTAACTCAGCTAAATTTTCATCAAATAAATATTACTGCCACTAATTTTGATAAGTGAAAACAAAATCTTATGAACAGTATGGAAAATTCAATCCAAAATGGTGCCTTATCAATCACTTCCCGGAACACCATGTCCTATTAAGCACTACAAATTGAAGTAGCTTGACCAAAAATCCCTTTTCTAATTGGGAATCTCCTAAATACTGTCTTCAGATTCAAGAAGTTTTCACAAAAACATCTTAGAACATTCTCCTGTGAATATTTGTATTAATTAAAATCATAAATGTGAATATTTGTATTAATAAAATTCTAACATGCCATAGCAGTGTCACAAATGGTTAGCTCTGTAGTGAACATTCTAAGCAATATCTAAATAAACAACTAAAAGTGTTTAGGTGAAGTCACTCCTCAAATCCTGAGCTTGAAATGGAGAGAAGTTATAAGTATCAACAAGGAAAACTTCTCTAGTGCCTTTCTCAGGCACTTCCCTTCCAAAGTGTCATTGCTTTCATTACTAGTAAAACAAGCAGAATGGGGAGATCCTACCCAACCAGGAATGGTTATCACAGAAGTTATTCCTGAACTTTGATTTGTGTGCCAACAGCAGAGTATGTATGTGCCAATTGGATTCTCAGTTTGAAAGATCCATGCACCAAGCAATTTGAAGCAAAAAAAAAGTAAAGTTCACAGATAGTCGTGAGAACTTAAGGGAGGTACTTAGGGTACAGTATGTGGAAAAATTATGAGGTCTAAAAGACATCAAGGCAAATGGTGGATATGGGGTGGAGAAAATCAGATACTCAGAGAAACAAGAGGCAGAGTAAGGGGCATGTGAGTCCTTGGAGCTGCCTTAGTGCTGGGCCTTGAAGAAGTCTGGCAGCATAACACCCACTAGAGATTTAAGCCCTTATGAAAGTAAGATGGTCTTTAACCTTGAGTAGTCCTCAAAAAATCCTAACTCATGAGATGGCCAATAAGCATCTAAATAAGAATTCCTTGAATAAGTTCCTGCACAACAACTACCACTGGTCTTGATCCAAGACTTCCTGAATAAGAAAATACTAATTGTACTTTAATATAGTAACAAGGATCAATATTTTAAACAAATACCACATATTACACTAGACCTGAGAAGTAAATTCCATAAAGAAATATCTTCAAAGATATTCATCCTGTGAAAGCTTTTGGATAAGAAGTCAGCAAAGTGTCAAGAAATAGTGTAACAGGCAAGGCTCTTGTCTTGCATACAGTGGACTCAAATTCAAACCTGGCATTCCATATGGTCCTCTGAGCTCTGCCAAGAGTGACCACTGAGCACATAATTTTAAAACTTAAAAAAGCACTGTGCAGGGTGATTAAGTTAACAAACTAGCAACAAGTATAAACTCATGCTAATCACGACTGACTACTCCATTGTGTTCTAACTTCTTAAGCTAGCATGTACATATTATCATCAGCAGCTTTAATTTCCATTCAATCCAGAACTGTAAAGAAACTTTCATATTATAATTGGGATGATTTTATGCAAATAAAGTGAGTAAGGTGGTTTCAAACTATACCCAGAATCATAGAAGTATGGAGTTAATTTTTCCAACAAATATTTACTAAATACTCACTGCTGTTAGAACTCGGCCAGGCACAAGTGATACAAAAATAGCTAAGGCTACGTGTCTTGAACCAAGAGCTTTAGAATTTTGAGATGGTGAGATATACATGATATTTGGTAATTTGTTAAGAGTTACAAGGGTGTCTTCCCATTATGGAAGGTAGCGCAGGTCTCCACCTGAGATTGTGTATTCTTCGCTTTCTCCTCTAGGGAGCAGCCCATGTTCTCTCGAGTATTGTTCTCTCTTTTCTTCCTCATAATCTCTAAATAAAATGGTCTATTTAAAACACAGTCATCAAGAGAGTATCAAGCAAAGCTGTGAACACCAAAACAGATATATGGCATATGTAAGTTAGAGACATGCAGAGAGCAGAGTCAAAAGGCAGGCAAGGGATTGGCAGCATCCTTCAATATTTCACTTAGATACTGTCTAGCAAAGCACAACCCCTATATTTGGATGTGTTAGTTTACAAAAATATGAAATTCAACAGTAGGAGGCATATTTTGGCTTAGAGATCTACCTTTAACTGATAAGTCCTTTTCTTCCAGGTTGATCAAAACTCCAGAATACAATATATTAGGTTTCCTTGAAGATTTTAGCACAAAGTAGTAGTTAAGTAAAAATGTATAGTCCTTTTCTATATATCATTAATTTCAACAAATAATTCAGTTTACATCACTGAAGATTAGGTTATGGCCTAAAGTACTTTGTGAAATATAAACATACACATGTTTTATACATATATATCATAACATTATAAATGAATACCACACACTTATCTCATATGTAGAATGTAACAGTGGTATGAGAAAGGATCAATTCATTTTTACAGAGGCAAATTCTAATAAGATGATTCATATTTAGGAGTCAATACAAACTTGATTCAAGATTTAAGGATAAAAATATTAAGCAATTCTATCAAAGCTTATATGCTATATGAATTAGCTTTTATATCACTGAAAATATATGATCTTAAAAAATCAATAATATCTTATAATTATTTGTGTTGGTTCAGCAGTCTGTCTGAACTGGATTGGCTAAAACTACATGGTTTATTGTAATCTTCACATTCATGAGCACATGAACACAGAGCCAGGATTAGGAGCTGGGCATCATCAGGGGTAATCCCAAACCCTGAATCCACAAAAAATATAACAGTGGTCTTCAACCACCAGTAAACAAGTATAAGAAAGTTGAAACTACTGGTCTACTGCTTAGGTTATAACTGCTGGTCTGTGGAGTGATATTCAGCGTAGGTGCCAGTATTCAGGTGTATAAAGGAGAACAACACTGGTTTAGAAAAATTGCACTCCTTTATCTGGGATCTGGACTGAGACATTCAAAACTCTGATCATGTGGCTTCTTTTCCCTTAGGAGACTAGTACTTTTAGCCTTCCCTGATTCTATTAGGGCAAAAGAATTCTGAGTGACAAGACCCAGTGAACACATGCTTTTCAGCTGATATCACACCAACCTTACCCCAGTGGTCAAAGAAAATCACAGGGTAAATCAAATCCCAGAGTGAAGAAACATTTCCACCACACATGATGGAGAAAAAGATAAAATCACCCTGATGCAGGAATGTCCTGTCGGGTTGGAGGCACAGAGATGAGACACCAGGAACACGACATATATCCATTAATATTTTTAATGATCACCAGCCGGAGGGACAGCAGCTCTCATCTTGGCATCTGACTAACCGCAGCTAACTGACTTTAGCAGGGGGGTGCTATCTAGGTAAGATGAGATGAACCAAAGAACGCATTACAGTTGCTAATGCAGCCTTGCGGACTAGCCCATGATGGCAAGGATATGTCAGACAGAAGAACAAGAAAAACCTGTTTTCTGCTTAACTTTAAGAATCGTCCATTAGACTCCATCTTGGGCTAGTTATAGCCAACAAGGAAGGAAATGTGCAGAGAAATGACCTAGGATAGCTTTGTCTGGGTACCTGCAGCTTGATTAACAGTCTCACTAGGGAATTCTACATACTAACTCTATTGGGAGACAGTCTGCCAGAAGTCCCTGTGTATTTGTTAACAGGCAGTATCCATCAGACCTTCCTTCGCATATCCTTAGATCTACCTTCTGCCAACACACCCTGCAGAAGAATATATATGGAAATGATATGAATGAGCTGCCATCCCAGCAGAGCCTCACAAGAAGCCAGAGGAACCCCCACATCATGAGGGCCATCATTTTCACCATCCGGACTTCACAACTTGTCGAGCTCCACCCAGCAGAAGAGCTGATCACAAGCCTGCTCATCAACATTCTGACCTACAACAGTCTATTTCAAGCCCAGGTCTGCCTGAATCAGAGACTCAGATACATGGAGCAGAGCTGCTACTGGCTCTCCCTGTGCCCAGCTGATCATGAAGAGCCAAAGATGGAAGGTGGGTTCTAGCCCTGGCCCACCATCCCAGCAGAGCCTCACAGGAAGCAAGAACCTCTACAACATGAGGGTCATCATTTTCAACATCCAAACTCCACAACTCGTCTGATCTCCACCGAGAAGAAAAACTGACCTTTCCCTATCTTGTGCGGCCGCTTTGGCGCGAGTTCATCAATAAATTCACTAGATAAGAGGCTACTACAAGAGTATATAACTCACATAGCAGAGCCTGACAAGATACTCATGTCATATTTGATATGTCATAAACCAGTAATAATTATACACCTTATTCCCATGACCTGAAGAAATGGTTTGAGGCTTTTCATGTTCCTGGAGCTAGCAGATGCCCTTGGGTGACACTAGCATGTGACAGGACGAATGGAGTTGTTACTGGTGCCTGCTCAAGCAAATCAATGAACAACAGGAAGACAATGGACAAGTGATGAATGGGAGGGATAATCACAGCCAATTTGAAAAATCTACTCTGTATACTCTGTATTAAAAATTTACAGATCCATATCTCCAGTTAATCCTATTAATTTTTATTTAGAGCAGAGGAAGGAGGAGAAAGAATATGAATATATATTGTTTAAGTGGGAGCTAATGCATCATTATTACCATCTCCACCACCACTACAAAACTAAATAGCAAACTCCAAAAACTTATATGCAGTCAATCTAAAGTACAAATATTGCTTTCTATAAAGTCATTTAAGTCAACTCTCATACATAATAGTTGAACAAAGATATGAGCAGCTAGTTTTATAGTTTTATATATAACTTTCAAATCCTACTTAATATGGAGAAAATCCCTCAAACTAGAAATGCTCTTTGCAATGTTGAATCAGGTTCTTGACTAAGCAGCCTGCGGGTACTCAACTTACTTTTGTGACTGGGTTTGTTGCTGTGCTGAACAGGGTTCCAGTAACACAGAGCTGTACTGAAATATGGGCTTGCTCCAGGACCCTTTATGGCTAAGCTGAGTTTTGATAAGAATGTTAGCAGACTGAGCATTGTCACAAACTTTATTAAGTACTGAAAGTATCTGGAATCCTCTTCCCCACCCAGAAGGTGAATTGATAATGAATTGAATCTTTCTTGGGCTGTTACACAATAAGTCCTTAAAACAATGAGTAAATGGAAAATAGAGTGTCTTGTATTGATTGTGATGTTTCCACTTAACTCAATTCCAGCAGGGGAGCTTCTCTGCTGCACATGCTCAGAAGCAAAGGCAGCAACAAGGTCGATGATTCTGAGAAAATGGACAGCCTCCTCTACCTAATGGATCCCTCCAATTTTCTCCATTGGAAAATTCTGTCATGAGACAGAGTTTTCAGCAGTTCCTTTAGACTTTTCCTTCGAAGCTGTTTGATAAATATCTACTGAGCATTATTCCACGAAAAGGCTTTTTTTTTTCTTTAAGGGCATTTTAGTGTGCTTTTACTTATCTGTTGGAACTACTCTATGATTTTTGTATTAGTTTGTTTTCCAAGATGTTACTAGGAAAAACAACAACAAAACAAATCACTCCTGTACACTACCCCAAAAATCTGTTCCAGAAATAATCAGAAAAAGACTTTTACAGATGTTTCACTTTGCTTCATCTTGTGGACATAACCAATGAGTTCAGAGATTACTCCTGTTCTAAGATCAAAGTCCTTGGAGGACTTCAGGGACCACAAACAGTGTCAGGGATAGCGCTGAGTTGACGAATGCACTATCTCTCTGGCTCTCCCAGAATATTCTTAAATGCTCTCCTCAACCCTACTTTTAATGCCAGTCTTAATATCCTTTATTTTGTAATTTTAGATTTACAGAAACAGTACAAACATTGTTCAGTTTTCATGTAATCTTGAGGCAATTAAAATTGCCTCTAATGTTTCACATTTATGTGATATGGTTTGTTAAAACTGGGTCTAACTGATCATTAGACTGGATTCGGAGTTCACCAGTTTTTATATTCTTCCTGTTGAAAGACTTAATCACTCATTTTAGTTTTGCCTGGTTTGTGGCGATTTCTTTTTTACAAGTGAGTAATACTTATTTATTTTTAAAAATATTTTATACCACTGTTAGATATACAATTATAAGTTGTTCCTTTTTGAATTTTGGTTCTACAGTGTTCCAACACCCATCCCTCCACCCTTGCCCATCTCCCATCACCAATGTTCCAACCTCCCTCCCTCTTCCCCCCAGTCTACCTCCATGGCAGGTTCTGTATCCCCTCTCTCTCTCTCTCTCTCTCTCTCTCTCTCTCTCTCTCTCTCCCTCTCGCTTCCCTTTCTTACACATTGTGGATTGTAATATATTCTAGAACATGATTGGTTCCACTAGTTGGATGTACCCAGTCCGGACCATGAAAATGGCAGCTATTATGGTGAACAAGTCTCATCCGGCTGCTTCCAAGGCCCTACAGAGGTGATGGGCCTACTACCAAAACCCAACTTGCCTCCTGGGAGCCTCATGATCAGCTGAGCTAGGGGAGAGCCAGATGGCAGCTCTCCCCCCCATTTATCTGAGTCTCTGCATCATTGCTGAGAGCCCTGAGGCATTTCATGGGGGGAACCAGCAGGCCTCTGGGATGGGTCAGAGAGGAAAATGGGGATACTAGCTCCATCTCCAGGAACACCTGGTGACTTATGCCTCCGAGAACCACATACCTGGGTTCGAACTCGGCTGCTCTGAACTGGTCTTGAGATCAGCATCTCTCTTGCATGGGTTCTGATGAGATGTGGGGTTTGGACTGCGAAAATGGTGGTTATTATGGTGAGCAAGTATCATCCGGCTCTTACGTGGCCCTACAGAAGTGATGGGCCCACTCCCAAAAACCCATCTTGCCTCCTGGGAGCCTCATAGTCAGCTGAGCTAGAGGAGAGCCAGATGGCAGCTCTCCCCTGTGAGTCTGAGTCTCTCATCTTTCTCTCTATCTCTATTTCTGTATCTGTATTTCTCTCTCTTCTCCTACACCTTGTGACTTGCCTTATGGTTTATGATGCAATTATCTATGTGCATATTCATTAGTGAGTTCTAGTGTGACATAATAGTTCCTCATTTCCCATCAACCTCCTCATTTTTTTACAACTAAAATGATCATATGGTGTACAGATCTGAAAGATCCTGGGAAGGACCTGGTCCTAGCCTACTTTGTTATCTAAGCCTCTTGAGCAGCTGCGCTGTCACAGCTGTGCGTCTGGTCTGCCCCTTGTCTGCATCATCTGGTTGCGGAGATTGCTAGCCTGTAACCACGCCCACAGGCATGGGGAGGGAGGAGCCCAAATCCCTGCTCCAATTCTGGTCAGTGTGACTTCCCCCCACATGACTGCTTTACCCTAGGATCTATATTGGTCTTGGCCGCGGGGGGCTAGCTGATTCCTCAGAGACTCTTTGGGCTGCTTCATGTGGACCGGGCAGCACAGCTCTGTGTCTGGTCTGTCGCTTTTCCAGTTCATCTCTATTGTTACTGTTTTTGGCATATCGAATACACCACGGGTTGCTTGCCAGGCTCTGCCAAGGCCCTGGGTTCATCCCAGGGGGCCCAGTCTTTTCCTATATCAGACCATCCATCATCCAGGGCCCACAGGGAAGAGCCCTGGGGGCGTAGACAATCCTATCTCCTGTCTGCTATCTGCCAACACAGCTGGGCACCACAGCCACACCTGCAACACCTTGAGGGCAGGTGGCCCATGTGGCGATTTCTTATTGTTTGGTTTTTACTCCATATTTTTAAATAATTGTCGTACATTTTGTAAATTTTTCCATTATTTGTGTTTAGTGTTTTTCTTCTAATTTATCATGGGGCTATTTGTTAAATAAAAGAGTCTTTTTCATTTCATTATATCAAGAAATACATGCTATCAATATACTTTGTTTCTGGCAATTGACCACCTGACTAGGCAGTGTTTGCCAAGTTTTTCATCTGTAAACCAATGGTTTCAACTGCCTCTTAGCAGTTCATACCAGTACTTAAGCACTAAAAACCACTGAACTACAACAGTGGCTATTAACTACCCACTGATGTGCTGGGACAGGTGCAAGTTTTAGACTTAACAAGTTTTTAAAAAGCTTACTATAAAACACCTGAAAAATGAAATAGCTAGACGTGAAAAGGTCTTATATTTAGATGAAAATTCTAAACACTGTGATGCTCAAGGTACTATAATTTTTATTGTCACTAATTCTCTGTGAGAACTGATTGGGAAAGCAGAAAGTGTTAAGGGGAGAAAGGAAAAAGCAAGATATGAGCTTATCTTAAATAGGAATTTTTTGTTTCCAAAGGCTATTTTTTGTTTTCAAAGACTTTCTTTTCAAAGCAAAGAAGATCTTTTAAATCATATATTAAGCTACATTGGTCAATTAATTGGCACTTCTCTTAGGACTTTTGTATTTATAGCAAGGTAAGATGGGCCACACAAACTGTTCAGATGTTTTAAATTAAAACTAGCTAGGCTGGAGTGAAAGTGCTTTGCACACTCCCTACCTGTGTTTATCCCGGGATCCCATATGGTCCCCCAAGTATCACGAGGAGTAATTTCTGAATGCAGAGACTGGAGTAACCCCTGAGCACTGCCAGGTGCAATACAAAAAGCAAAGAGATAAAATTAAAAAAGACTAGTTTTCCCCAGCTTAAAGTCTACTTTACATTCAAGAACAACCAAGATACAGGTCTGTGTAACTAGTCCAACTATATCTTCAGGAGGGAATAAAAGTCAACAAAGAATAGCTGTATCTATTTAAAATCTTATGGACATGCATCTCGTAAATAAGTAAAATTCTCATATATTCTTCATGCTGACAAAATCTGTCCTGTACCAGAAGGCTTTGATTTTCTAACTAGCTACATAAACATCACCTGGGAAAAATGCAAGGTCTCTGATCCCCTCTCAGACATATTGATCAAAAGCTGCATTTTAACTAGATCCCCAGATGATCCTAAGGTTTGAAAAGTGCTGCTTTAGAGAAGATCACCTATAAAATCTTGAATGTAAATAAAAAAAAAACATGGAACTAATTAAAAATATATCTTAGGGCTCTCATCCCTCTTTCTTTAAGCTTATGATAGTGTATTCCTTTTTGAGAGTGTTTGCTAAAGAAACCAGTGACATTAATCTCTAAATCTGTAAATGATGCTGCTCTATTTACTTTGCAGAATCAAATTGGTTCTCTTGAACAAATATCCTAATTAGTTACATCCTGAGGTAGACAATACACAAAGGCAGATCCTTTAAGCTAACCTTTCTACAAACTAAGTAGAAAATGCAGTTCCATAAAAGAGCTATCAAATAGGGAAAACCCCAGATTTTGCATTTCATCTTGTAATAGTCTATGGTCCACAGTTCCTAGTGTTTTTTGTGACAAAATTCTTTCCTCATTGTGCCCTGCTGCTACTTGTACTCTCAGCAAGTTGTCCACAGTTGATAGAGTTTGGGTTTTAATCATTACATGTGGATGAAGTTTAAAATAAGCCTTCAGGGGCTAAAGAGATAATACCTTGGCCAGACAAAGCCTCAATGAAGCAGGAGTGATCCACTGATCCTGGAACCCAAACCCAAGAGTAAGCCTTGAGCACCACCAGATGTGGCACCCTAAAACGAACAAGAATATATACCTGCAGGGTTGTGGAGACAGCTCTAGCAGTAGATCACATGCCTACATGAGTTTAATCCCTACATAGCATGTCCAGACAGGCACACCCACAAACATACACACACATACACTTGCACACAAGGTTTTAAGTACACTCATACAGTGGCTTATTAGTTATATGTTAATAACATAAGAAAATAATGACTCACATTCCCAACTGCCAATTTTAAATATTCCTTAATTCTTATCATTCAAAGGGTAATTCCATGTGTCCTTTGGAATTACTTTGGTGAAATGAACGAACACATCCAAAGTAAACTGGTAATAGGCAAAAATTTCCTACAATTTGGGCTGAGAAATTTGCAGGGCTGTAGGATGGAGGGATTATAACCAACAATAGTGGGAGCCAAAGTTCAATGAGCAGACAAAAATGAGAAAATGACTAAGGGTAGAAAAGAAAAAGAATAAATTGAATAATTAATCTTAACAATACATAATTTAAGAATATGCACACTTAAAAGAGATAGCACATTCACTAACATAAAAAATATCTGTATATGTCCAAGCATGTTGGTATTATCACTAGCATCGTTACTATATAAAAATACTCAGTGATTTTTGCACTCATATACTCAATAAATATTAACTTTTATTATTGTGATTATATATGTGAATTCCTTGAATTCAGAATTTAAATGCTCATGAAAACAGGACAAATAGCAAAGTTAACCCCAAAAATAAACTTCTGGCCCATTCTGGGCCTCATTATATACACACACGCACTTTCATGAGCCTCTGACCCTTGGTTTCCCTATCCCTTCCTTAACTAGAGGAGGCCCCAGCATTTGAGTAGACATGATGTGTAGGTCAATTATGATTTGGGAGAAGAACCCAATCCCTCAGCTGAGTTGTAAGGTTCTTCAGAAAGACATGACAAAAGGTCACCCAAGAGACAACTTTTCTTAACAGATGATTCTCTTGGGTACAGGAGAAGCCAACCTGGACTTCAACTTGAATATCTACCCGACATCCTGCATTTTGACAGCTACAATTCTTCCTTTTTCAATTTCAATTCTTATTGATTTTCAGGATTCTCATTTCAGAGATGTATGCCATCATTGTACTACAGTGTTTAGTAATTTATCTGTGCCTGCTTTTATATGCTAGATTGATCTTTTCCCACTGAAGCTGTAGGCTGGAGAGCATTGGGTTGCTATTCAGGTGCCATTTCTGTTCACAAGCTATTAAACTGAGACATTTCATCCTGGCACTGAAGGGAAAACACTAAATGGAACTACTGCTCTGGGAGTGTGTGTGTGCTTGTGTGTGTGTTTGTGTGTGTATGTGTGTTTTATTTGATAATGAAATAGCAGAAGTTAGCAAGGTACTTGGAATGAAAGCATCAATTAGAGAGAATTGAGATGGGACAGAATAGAAAAACTTCCCTGTATTTCTATTCATATTGCCTAGACTATCTCTGAAATATCAGGGGAGAGAATCACATTAAATGATTAAATACTTGCTTGGTTCCATTTATCAAAATGAAAATAGTGAACATTTTAAAGGATGTGCAAATATAAGCAGCAAAAGAGATTATGAAAAGCATAGGAAAGGCAAAATGAAATATACCCAAAGAAGAGTGTTTCCTATTAGGTGGTTTTTTCTAAGGAAGAAATGCCAGAGTAAATATTGTAATTTACTTGAAATAAATTAAAGCATGCATAATGAACATACAGGAAGAAAAAATGCTTCAAAATTTAGAGATTAAAGACACAACTAAAACATTTAGGGATAATAATAATTACTTGTTTCCTTTTAGCCTAATTTCCAGTATTCCATCTGGAGTGACTGTGATAATTGTGCTTACTTTTTGTTAATGGTGGTATTTCTTGTCAACCCTTCTCCTTAAACTTTCTTATTCTTCTATCTGAAATGCTCCTCAAATTCTTTAATTGCACCTATTTCTTCTCACTTACAGTCGCCTCTGCTATCGGGAAGCCGCTGGGGTCCCCAACAGTATCAGGACAGAAGTTCTCTACTACCTCTGAGGCCGCTGGGGAAATGGATGAAAGTTCACGAGTCCAGCGCAGTTCTAAAAAGGCTTTTAATAGTACAAGAGCTCTACCACCGCAATCCAATATAATGAAAGAACTCTAGCTCTGGTCAGAACTTAGACCATACGAGAGTCCAAGTCTCTCACCAAAGAGGATACCACTAGAGAAGAGTTCTACTGAGAGAGTCCTACCAGAAAGGAGTTCCACCAAACAGAGAGGATCTCACCCAAGAGACAGTCCTACCAAAGAGGAGACCTACCCAAAATAAGGGGTGAGTGCCTCAAGTCAGTCCCCTTATATACTCCAAAGTAATCCTAATTTCAGGGAGGGTCTTGTCAACAAAGAACCCTAAACAGCTTCTAGATAGTAGAAGAGTGTAGAAGGGTGGTACCACACCCTATTATAGGCATAAACAAAGGGTTAGCCAAGGACTAATCCTGTCTTCTGATATTATCTCTATAAAATACTGGAGAGAGAGGGGCTGGTATAAGTTAATACATCTTAATTTCATAGGCTTCATGTAATCTAGATGGTACACACAAGGTCCTTCTTATTTATTATCTGTACCGGGTGATTCTGAGTATCTTGTTCTCCATATACTGAAAGGGTCACACTTGCCTGCATGAGGCCAAACTAGTATGATTCTTCCTATAATTTTAAATGATAGTCTCAACATAGCAGGGTGGCAATCTCCTGGTAAATTCTAACTATCCCACGCTGGGTCTAGTGGGTATAAAGAGGAATTGTGCCCAATCTAGATAACATAGAAGCCTTAGTAGATGTATTATAAGTCTGAAGATACTCATTCAGAGTCAAGGTGACTTCCATAACTGCCACACCCTCCATCAGTGTTTACATAGAAGAGAGATCTCATTAGTATGAATCCTGGCTTAAGAACATGTAAATAGATTAAACTGTGAGTAAATAAAACAGCAAAGCTCTCAAGCTAGTTAAGCCTGTCATCCAACACTCTGACTTCTTTTTAAAAAAACACTAACTGGACTCTGAATCCATATGGCAGCAATTACCAACTGTCACCTAAGTGTAGATCAGCTATGATTTTTTTTCTTTTTTTTTCTTTTTTGGGTCACACCTGGCAATGCTCAGGGCTTACTCCTGGCTCTGAACTCAGGAATTACTCCTGGCGTGCTCGGGGGACCATATATGGGATGCCCGAATTGAACCTGGGTCAGCTGCATGCAAGGCGGCCCTCCCCACTGTGCTATGAGTGGCCCCCATCTATGAGTTTTTGGATAGGTTGAATAGCTGGGAAGAGCATTTTGAATGCAGTCAAAACCCTGCCTTACCCTTGTGACAATTGTGAGCAATCCTAAGTCTCTGTGTGTGGGGGAGGTGGTGGTGGAGGGAGGAACCACCACTGAAAATAGTTCTTAAAGAATCTGTCTATTCCTGTGTAGTTGTTAGAAAATTGCTAAGGTAGCCTACACAAGATTTTCCACTGCAACAAAACAGAGCTTTAGTTCCAAGAAGCCTTTATACAGCCCTTAATAGGGTTAAGACACTGGAATTGCACAAAACAGAGAAATTGAGTGAGAATTTACCATTGCTCTACACTATTCCCTGGTGATAATTTCACTTAAGCATGTCAGTTATTTCCAGGGCTGTTTGGTTCAGGTGAGAGTATGTTAAGTCTGCCCAGGTATATGTGTATCTTGGGGCAGTGAAGATCCTGGAACTGCCAGAGTCCTATTTATGCCTCTCTAAAAATCCCATTTTTAAGGTCTGTCTGGAAAATTAACTACTATATGTAAGAGGTGCTAACTCCTTTAGCACCTTTTTATTCGATCAGCTCTTTTGAAACTGCACATGCATCAAAAGAACATTCTAGGGCCAGCTCCCTGCCATATTAGAGAAACTGACTCAGCATTGTACATTGTCATTGCCTTTACATGTTGCTGTTATCAACATAGCCCTATATAAGATGTTGGCATTTAGATTCACTTTTTATTTTTTTTATTTTTTTTTTTTGGGGTCACACCCGGCAATGCTCAGGGGTTAGTCCTGGCTGCACTCAGGAATTACTGGCGGTGCAGGGGCCTAAGGCAAACGCCTACCCGCTAGGCTAGCCGGCCCTGATTCACTTTTAGAAAACTCTAAAAGGTTATACAGGATAGATCTACTGCTGGGCTGAAATGTACAGTTTCTAGATACTCCCTATACAATAAACAAGCTCCCACTGTGTAAATGACACCTTTAATGAATACATTTTCAGAAATTTTCTTTATGTCCCAAGTAAGAAAAGTAAGCAGCTTATTTACATTTTCTGACATGTACTAAGATACAAAATAGTAATGGAGAAAAGAAAGGAACAGACTTGGAAATACTGACTTGAAATACTGACTTACAAGGAAATACTTAAACATATTAGGGGGCCGGAGGGATAGCAAAGAGGGTAGGGCATTTGACTTGCACGCTGCCCACCTGGGTTCAAACCTGGGCATTCCATATGGTCCCCCAGCACCGCCCACCAGGAGTAATTCCTGAGCAAAGAGCCAGGAGCATCCCTAAGCATCGTGGGGTGTGACCCCCCCAAAAAACTAAAACGTATTAGAAGGTAGACTGAAATGCAAAACTACAGAACTACAAAAAAAAGAATACCCAAAAAAAATTAGTTACCTAATGAAGTTGCAAAAAACATTTTTTAGAAATAAATAATTTTATGGATCTGTTTTGCTTAGGTTTTGTGGCTACATCCAGTTGTGCTGAGAATTCATCCTATGCTAAAGGGACCTCTTATTTGATATGCCAAAAAAAAAGTCAAAATTATAGACATTATTCCCATGACCTGAAGGAATAGTTTAAGGCTCTTCATGTTCCTGGAGCGAGCAGATGCCCTTGGGATACACTAAAACAGAACAGGACGAATGGAGATGTTACTGGTGCCCACATGAGCAAATCAATGAACAACGGGAAGGCAAGTGATACAAGTGAAGGGACCTCTCCTGGAGGTGTTTGGGGGACTATATGTGGGGCAGGGGACTGAGCCCAGGTCAGCTTTTTGCAATGCAAGTACTCTACTATCTGTATGTACAGTCACACTGTACTCTCTCTCTGATTCTGATGTGTTGAGAGCTCATGATTTCTTGATTATTTCTTGATTATTATGTAAGCAAATGGCAAGATGCAATACTTAAAAAAACTATAGTTTTAAAGATTTCCCTACTCTTGATTTCCTCTGAGTTTTATTAATAAACCTTTAAATACAATAATTAAATCCATATTTTGGATGAGGAGTTAGATCACAAAATAATTATGCAAAATTTCCATTGCCACAAAGCTAATATATGACAAAAACTACAGATGGTCTAACCTGGGATAGTTTCGTAGTGCATTTAGAAAATCCCATCTTCCAGGTACTGTTCATTACAGCAATACTTAGGCTAGACCTGTTTCTGCCTCAAGAAGTTTAGTATAGTACTCCATGCACATTTTACAGTATATTATATATTATATAGTATAGTCCTCCATGCACATTATCCATAATATTATATATTATATAGTATAGTCCTCCATGCACATTTGTCAAGTATTGAGAGACATAATCTGTTTCTTGAAGAGGCAATTAAAATGTGTTTAATATAAGTAGTTGCATAGAATATTGATTTATTGTAGGAAATTAAAAAAGAGACACATGGACGTGGAGAAGAGAAAAGGAATAAGAGGACAGGAGGAGAGAGCCAATAAGAGCTCTCTTAATAGATGAGTGGCAGACTGTAGCATGGACAGAGATAAATACTGAACACATGCATATGATAGGAACACAACCCATCTTCAGTGACAGTTATCTTCACCCAAGGGTTCAGCCACCTTGTTCTAAGGCTCACACTGTAGCTCAATGGGAAAGCATATGCTTTGCAGGAATGAGGCACTGGGTTTCTTTACTACCATCACAATAAAATAAAACAAACTGAGAAACAAACACCTATTCTAGGTTCTAGGAATGGTTCGTTTTCTCTTTGCAATATTCATGCTACATGATATTCACATCCAGAAAGTTAACTAATTCTTTGATCTCTTACTTATTTTTTATATCTTAGATTTTCTCAGTTTACATTGTACACTGTGATGAATAAACCCTACAACTGTCAACTTTTTGGGGTTAAAAATATATTTTCTGGGTTACCATTTCTTAATCCTCATAGCATAGTATCCAGTATCTATAAGGTTTCTAATAGTTATTCAGTGTGTTGAGATTTAAGTAAGGTTTTTCTAGTCCTAATTTACCACTTAAGGGGACCACAGCAACAGCCCAGCTGGAAGGGTGCTTACCTTGCACATGGACCACCTGCTTTTGATCCCTGGCATCCCCATATGGTCCTTCGAGGCACTGCAAGGAGTAACTCTGAGAGCAAAGTCAGAAGTAACACCTGAGCATGGCTGGGTGTGACCCCCAAAAAATTACCACCTAGGGTAAATAAACAAAACCCCATATTTAAAAAAAAATATTTTATTTACTGCCCCTCGAGATATTGCAGGTGTGGCTGCGGTGCCCTGCTGTGTAGGCAGGTGGCAGACAGGAGACAGGCTTATCCACAACCAGGGCTCTGCCCCGTGGGCCCTGGATGGTTGATGGTCTGACATAGAAAAAGACTGGGTCCCATGGGGTGAACCCAGAGCCACGGCAGAGCCTGGCAAGCTACTCGTGGTGTATTCGATATGCCAAAAACAGTAACAATAATGGACCTCATTCCCAACGAATGGAGACGTTACTGGTGCCCGCTTGAGCAAATTGATGAACCACGGGAAGACATGTGATACAAATGATACAAGTAATTTTATTATACCACCGTGAGATATACAATTACAAACATGTTCATGTTTGGATTTGGTCATACACAGTGTTCCAGCACCCATCCTTCTACCAGTGGCCATTTCCTACCACCAATATCCCAAATTCCTCACCCCGCTCCCGAAACTGCCTCTATGGCAGGTTCTTTATCTCTTTTCTCTCTTTCACTTTCAATCTTTCTCTCTTCCTTCTTTTACACATTGTGGATTGTAACATACATTTAGAGGTTATCATGTGTATCTTTTTTGTCTGTACTTAATGCTCAGTTCTAGGTTGGTATTATCACTTTTGACAATTGCTAGCACTCCATTCCCTTCTCTGTCTTACCTAACCTCTGACTCCCACATGTTTGTGGTAATTTCCACCTTTGACAAGACCTCCTGATCCATGATTCAGCTTGACCTTGGATATTGGTATCATAATATGTATATGACTTGACTTCCCGTAGATCATTGATTACTTTTGTAGGCACCAGTAACATCTCAATATGTCCTGTCACATGTGAGATAGCCCAAGAGGCATCTGCCTACTCCAGGAACATAAAGAGCTTCAAACCATTCCATCAAGTAATGGGAATGAGGTCTATAATTGTTACTGGTATTTGGCATGTCAAATCTGACACAGGTAGCTTGCCAGACTTTGCCGTGTGGGAGGGATAATCTTCTAGTCACCTCAAGACTCGAGCATTTATTGATGAACCACGTGGCATAGCCAGGCTTCAATCAGCTCTTCTGCTGGGTGGAGTTCTGACGAGAGGGGAGTTCGGATGTGGAAAATGGCGGCCCTCATGGTGTGGGGGTTCCTCTGGCTTCTTGCAAGGCTCTGTTGGGGTGGCGGGCTAGGGCTAGAACCCGCCATCCCTCCCAGATGCCTCGTGATTGGCTGGGAACAGGGAGAACAAGAAGCAGCTCTGCCCCA
>JAJIBD010018580.1:0-20626 GCA_021461705.1 Cryptotis parvus | reverse complement strand
AAAATAAATTACCACTCTACTTAATCATTGCATACACAATTAATACTTTTTGACTCCTATTTCATAAAATCCCCTGCTTCACAATCTTTCACCTATTTTCAAGTCTTCACTCCATTCTGCATCCCCATTTGATAATATGTTTATAACTACAGTCTTTTCAGAAGGGATTGTGATTAATTTTGCTAGCTTGTATGATAGATTTTTTCCATCTTTGTTGTTCTCCCCTACATATGATATGCCTAGACTATAAAGCTACTGAAGGATATATTTTATATTTCCTCTTTATCTCTTCAGAACTTAATATAGTAATAATTGTTTTGTAAGGACTTAATGAAATGATTGTAGAGTCGTTTAGAGTTAGTTTTTAATTCTAGTGTTTGTTTACATCCCTTCTTTGGTAGGGTTGGCCACAATCAACATGTGTTTGGTAGCTATTCCTGGATCTGCTTAGGAGTGACCCCTGCCAGTGCTTCAGGAACCCTGTGTGGTATTGAAGATCCAACTTGGGTTGGCTACACTCAAGGCAAATACCTTATCCCCTGCACCATCTGTACTATCTCTCTAACCCCCACATCCCTTCCTTCCCTTGACTCTTCCTAATTCTCTATGTTTTGAAAACTGTATATAAAACATACGTATAAAAGGAGGTTTGGGCGGAGCGATAGCCCAGCGCGTTAGGGCATTTGCCTTTGCACGCGGCCTGCTAATGCCGGCCTGGGTTCGATCCCGGCATCCCATATGGTCCCCCAAGCACCACCAGGAGTAATTCCTGAGTGCAGAGCCAGGAGTAGCCCCCTGAGCATTGCGGGTGTGACCCAAAAAAAAAAAAAGAAAAAGAAAAAAGGAGGTTTGAATAAGGATTTTCCAGTCTATTTGTTCCATTTCATCTCCATTTTTTTTACTGGCTGTAATTCCATGACTAGCAAATACTTCTTTAGAGAGTCTGGCATTATACTTTTCTGTGTGTCATTTCTCACACTCTTCTGTGAACTCCCATCTATTCTTAAGTATCAGGGCCAAGACTGATTTACTGGGAAGACTTTATTTGGACTACATTTTTAAATTATAAGGAATTATTGTTTTCAAGGACTTATAAAACCATTTCAGGTTGTTTCATGATAGCATTCAACAGTTTCCAAAGCATTGTGAGAAACAGTACAGCAATTAAGTTGGTTCCTTTGCAAGGGTCAGCTCCAGTTCAGTCCCTAACACTGCTAATAGTCCCATAAGCACCTTTAGGAGTGATCCCTGATCACAGAGCCAGGAGTAATCCCTGAGCACCATTGGGTGTGGCCACCAATCAAAACAAAAACTGTTTCCAAATAGCCATTTGAAAGGGTCAGCAAAAGGGTAGCAAGTTTTACAGAGATTAATACACTTCAGCTTTTCGTTTTCCTCTTCATTTCTTTTTTTTGTCAACTGAAATTCATATTTATTTTTTAAAAATATTTTATTATACCACCGTGAGATAATACAATTACAAAGATGTTCATAAGATTTTCATATCTGGGTTTTGGTCATAAATTATTTATTTATTGAAATTCCACTAGCAATTCCTATTTTACTTTATTACTTGGAAGTGCATTAATTTCCAAATGTTTGCAGATTTTCCTTTTAACTTTCTGTTAATAATTTTTAGTTTAAGTTCTTTGTGAGCAGAAATTTCCTTTCTTTTGAATTTGTTCATATATTATTATAACCCAGGATTGATCTGCCTTAGTCACTGTTTCTGTGTGCGTGTAAAGAATGTCTGACCTGTTGTGGACAGAATGTTATATAGAATTTTGGCGAACAGATCCTGTTAGTTGATGGGGCTATTCATTTCTTTTTATATCCTTATTAAGATTTTTGTCTAATAATTCTATCAGTCACTAAAAGAGAGGTTTTTGAAATCCTCAATAGAAATTGTGGATTTGCCAAGTTGTTTTTCAGGTCTGTCAATTTTGGTGAATTTTGCTCTTTTTTTTCTCTTTTGGTGCAGGATTGCTCTATCTTCTTGGTTGACAGATAATTTTGTCATACAATTTTCTGCTTCAATTTTACTGACTTTTTTTGGACTCTGTAATCTACTTCATCGGTTATTAATATAGTAACTTCTGTGTTCTATTAGTGTTTATATGATATAACAATTTGTGCCTTTTATTTATAACATGTATATATCATTATATTTGAAATAAATTTCTTTATATTTGGGTTTGGAAAGATTGGAATTTTATTTTTGGGGATTTGGAGTCCCCAACACTGACTCTGTGCTCAGGGGCTACATCTGACTCTGATTACAATGATTACAATGAAACGTTTTTGTTTGTTTTTTATAGGCCAGTGACCAAACTCAACACTTCTTAGGTACAAGGCATGAGCTCTGCTGAGCCACGTGGGAAGTTTTGTTGGATTTCATGTTTTCCTCTGATTTTTGCTGCAAGAAAACGTAAGTTGGAGCAAAGTGTACTCCAGAAAAGAGTACCATATGAATTATTATATGGTCAACCCAACCTGTTAAGTTTTATTCTTTATTTTGATCATCATATTTCCTGATTATAATTTCTTCCTCTACTTTTTGCCATCATACTTTATTTGGGAATATGGTATAATATTTATTACAGTATTTTATGAGTATTTTTGGATGTAATAACAATGATCAACCCATACATCTTTGAATCCCCTATATAGAAAGCAGGTAAAATTTGATGACTTGAATTAATTTAATCCCCCCTTTTTTGGTTTGGGGCAACACCTAGCAGTACTCAGGGGTCACTGCTGGTAGAGCTTGGTGGGCCATTTGTGATGCCAGAGATCACCCAGGTCATCTGCATGCGACACAAGCACCTTAACTTCTGTGCTTTATCTCCAGCTCCACTCTCCACTACTTTTCTCCTTTAATTCCCCTTTCTTCCCTTTATTTTGTTGTTGTAGTGATTATGTAGTTCATATACTCTTGGTTGCAGTGCTCAGACTTGGTTGTGGTGCTCGCCTCTATACATGCTAGAGTCTCACACTTTTGTTGTGGTGCTCATGCACACTGGGCTGCAGTATGCCAGAGATTTCACACTGTGCTTTGGTACCAGACATCCTTGGTGGCACTTCACACATGTCCGGCTCTGGGGATTAAACTTCTAGCCTCACTCTGGCAAAGCAAGTACTTTGCTATTGAGCCCTAACATGCCTCCAGTGTCATTATTAGTCACCCCAAATGAGTGAAGACTTCAGCTCACAAAAACGTGGACCATTACAATCATTCCTGAGTTCTTACCGCTGCTTGATTTCTAGAATTAGGAAGCGTGGATCTGCAGGTAGATGGTGTACTGTCCATCCACCAGCACCACCAATTTCATACTGTTGGTATAAACAGCAGGTGTGTTGTAAACAACTGGATTTATATGGTCGCTTTAAAAATCCTCCACAAATCCAAACTCCCAGGCAACAAGGGCCAAGTTTGCAAACTTGGTCCTTCAGAAGGACATCTAGCAGTTTTGGGCCTGCTATGTTGACTCTTCTACAAAGGACAGTTTGCTGAGATGTCAGATAAGACAATCAGAAGTGTTACTGAACCCTATGGGATAGAATGATGAGGTGAAACCAACAAGGTGAAGCCTATTAAGGGAAAACAAGAGCCTTGCATTAAAGTCCAAATGATCGATTACTAGTACTAGATGGAGGAGACCCAGCTTGACAGCAATTAATGTGAAAAATACCCAGGGGGGTTTGTTGCTCAATATCAATTAACAGTGTTAACTGAGCCATTGGAAAAAACTAATGGAAACTTATTCTAAATTAATGGGGGTGTCGTGTCTGGATCAATGAACTTAGAAATCCCATGGTATTCTGGAAACAGTCAAACATCACTTGGTAAATCTGTGCATTCTAAGATTCTTATTTGAATAGGGTTATAAATAAATAAAAGAAGGGCAGTGGGTAGCATGGATAATTAGAGTGATACTGATCTTTGAGCAGTTTTAATATTTTTAAATGAGTTTTTTTAATTTTGAGAAGTCATGATTATTCTCTCTCTATTTGGTAGATTTGAGATCAATTGTGGCAGTTTTAGGGAGGTAGATACAGAGGTTGTACAAAAAGGAATTAGAAAAGCCCTGTATTGAGTTAGTTGGCTTGAAGAGGAATGTGTTTTCCAATAATGGAAGTTTTGACGCAACCAGATAAACCTGTATCTAAACTAGCAATCTCTAAACCTGTATCTCTGAGAACTGACATTGGACCTCTCAACTGACACTGGATCTAAAGAGGTTTCTTTCAAATCTGAATTTCTTGACCCTCTGGTTTTACAAATTCAGACACTTCCCATTGTGCTTAGCTACTGCTGAATAAAAAGCCAAAATATAAGTAAAGTGATATTTTCCCAGTGCCTCTGAGTTTTATTCTGAATTTTGCAGTAGGAACCATGGGAACTCTTACAAATGCTATGGACTCACTTCACAATATGTATAGTAGTCACTTTCATAACTGGCAACAGCCTTTTTTAAAGTCAAGATTTGTGACTTTCCAACAAGATTTGTGACTCTCCAAGTCTGAAATAAGGATTCTTTATGGATTATATGACAGGTATTAAGAGTCAACCTAAAGTGATGCTTGTGTCCTTTGAGTCACAACTTCTGGGAGTACCAGGAAGTTCACTTCCAGAAATTCTCGGATATATGCCATTTGAAATTCATTCCTCTGCATTTTGGAAATACATTGACTTTTTTACAAAATCCCTAATTAAAACAAATACCCCCGGCGAATTAGCTGATGTGTAAACAAGACCTCTAAACTTTTTGCCTCATATTCCTAATCAGCTTTTTAAAAAAAAATAATAGTACCCTCGACAATTGTTAGCACACTGTTCCATTTTCTGTCTTACCTAGCCTCTGACTCCCACACGTTTGTGATAATTTCCACCTTTGACAAGACCTCCTGATATATGTTTCACTTGACCTTGGATATTGGTATCTTAATATGTACATATATATTTATGTTATGCAGATAAATGCAGTCATTCTCTATCTGTCTCTCTCCTTCTGGCTAATTTCGCAAAAAGATACACATGACAACCCTTTAATGTATGTTCTGTAATCCATAGTCTGGAGGGGAAGGAAAAGAGAAAGAGAGAGAAACGAAAAGAAATAAAGAACCTGCCATGGAGCAGGGCTGGGGAGGGGGAGAGAACCGGGGACGTTGGTGGTGGGAGATGGGCACTGATGGCGGGATGGGTGCTGGAACACTGTATGACCAAAACCCAAGTATGAACTTTTTAATTGTATATCTTTGTAATTGTAAAAATAAAAAATTAAAAAAAAAAAAAAAAGAAAAAAAAAAAAAAATACTGAGCTGAGTCCCCACCATGAGGCTATGCATTTGCTACTATCTTTGCATTTATAATGTCCTTAACTCCACTGACTAACTCTGATTCCTTAGAACAACCACATCCTAGGGGCCTAAATAGATAGTACAGAGATACAGGCACTTGTCTTACATGTGGGTGATCCTGATTTGATCCTTATGAGCACACCTACGGTCCCTCAAGCTTCATCAAAAATGATACCTAAGTAAGTGAAACCTGGGTAGTCACAAGCCCCCTTAGACCTACAAAAAGAACCCCCTACATCCTTAGTCATATCCAGGTCTCTGCCTCCTCTGCACCACGCCCTTCGAACACATTTGGAGTAAGCCCACAAGCATGCATGTAATAGGGAACTCATTCCATTCATATTGCAAACCTCTAGGCCCTCATTCAGCTAGATATGTAGTGGATCTCAAACTTTAGTATGCTATAAATCTTGACTTAGAGTTCGTTACAAGGAATCTTTTTACATTTTTGTTTGTCTAATTGTTGTACCACACCCAGTGGTACTTGGGGCTTATTCCTGACTCTTCACTCAGGGATCACTCCTTGTGGGAATGGGGGACCATAGAGGATGCCAGGTATTGAACCCGGGTCAGCCACGTGCAAGGCAAGCAGCCTATCTGTGGTACTGTGGAATATGAGAACCTGTATTTCTGATAAGCTTCTAGGTGATGCTGAAACTTGGAACTTGAGTAGCAAATTCCTAAATGACTATTTTATAACCTATTAACATCTGTAAGACTTCTTACATCCCTTCCATACTCCCAGATAGTGACCTGCTTCCAAGAGTTGTAGGAACCAGAGGAGAGCTTCATAGATGCTATTACTTAACACCTGCTAATGTCTGGGCCAATGTATTCTGCCTTTTCAGCTTTCAGAGATATAGAAAAGTATTTTGCTCAATAGTGAATTTTGGAGTCTAAGAATGTAGCTCAGTGGTAAAGTATATGCTTTGCATGTGTGAATGGATTTAGGGTCCAAGCACACAAAAATAGTGAAATTTTGATCTTGTCCCCAATTTGAGCTACCATTTCCTTTATACCACCTCTGATGGCAATGCCTTATCTCTAGTTGCTAAGGTAAAAAGAGCTTCAGAGTAATCTTTATTATTCTTTCTTTCACATACTGTATCTGATCCCATTGCTTTGTCTTCAAAATGTACCCGTCTGACCACTTTTCAACTTTACTGTTTCTCACATTTCATGTGATCTTGATAGCCATAATTGACTGGTAAATGGTCTCCCTAATTTTCTTTGTTGTAGTACAGTCATTTAAAATAAAATAGAGATGATAATCGGGGCGGGGCAATAGCCCAGCGTGTAGGGCATTTACCTTGCACGCGGCCGGCACATGCCGGCCGGGTTCGATCCCTGGCATCCCATATGGTCCCCTGAGCACCTCCAGGAGTAATTCCTGAGTGCAGAGCCAGGAGTAACCCCCTGTGCATCGCCGGATGTGACTCAAAAAGCAAAAAAAAAAATAGAGATAATAATCTTGTTAAACATACTGCATGCTATTGAATCTAAGATGCCATTAATTGTAACATTATGTATAATGTTACAATTTTATGTATAAGTAATATTGATGTGCAGTAAACTATGACACATTGCATCCTTAATTATTTTATGTATAATGTCACTTTCATCCAAATCTTTGAATGTATTTTCCACAGCTACAGGATATTTGATACTACTTACTGAGTACATATTCATTGCTTAATGTTAAGCTCTTCCTTTGTTGTTCTTATTTGCTTTATGTGGCTACACCTGATAATTCTCAGGGGCTATTCCCAATTCTATTTTCAGCGGACCATATGTGGCTCAGGGTCTAAGCCAGTAACAGTTACATGGGAAGCAAGCATCTTACCTCCTGCACCATCTCTTGGACCCATAAGCAATTCTTTTGGAGGTATGTCATGTACAAAAAAGAAAATGAAGTCCACCTGCTTATTGGTATATTGCTATATATATTGCTATAAGTGTTGAAAAACACTTAAACTTGGTCATTGCTTCCTTAGAAATTTTGTCTTTTCTGTAACCCATGAATACATATTGATTTTTGCTAGTATTGAATTTTATCCTGCTGTTGTGTTTTCCTGACTTGCTGCTCTATTCCAACTGATTGTTTCCACACCAAATCATTATAAAATCTTTTTGGAATACATTTTAAAGAATAATCAAACTCAACATGGCAATGCACAGAACTTGATGAATGATTAGTATGCTAGTTAAGGCTGACAACTAGGAACTGCCACTGGTAGACACTATTGTAAGACGGTTTCGATTAAGTTGATCCTAATATCTCTATGATGAAAAATTCAGGGAAATGTGTCTTGGAGTGAATAAAATTCAGTATGTCAGATCTTGTCAATTATTTGCTAAAATCCATCAAATGCTATCTAGAACATTTGCTAGTATCCTTTCTTTTTTTAATTTTTACTTTTGAAATTTTTATTATATCACTATGCAATATACAGTTAAACAGATGTTCAAGATTGGTTTCCGTCATACATTTTTCTAACACCTGTCCCTCCACCAGTGCCCTATTCCCACCACCAATGGTCCCAAATTCCCCCCCTCCCCCAGCCTGCCTCTATAGCAAACACTATTCCTCTTCTTATCTCTTCTCTCTCTCTCCTCTCTCTCTCTCTCTATCTCTTTCTTTCTCTTATACATTGTGGTTTGCCCTACAGACATTTAGGGATTATTGTGTAAATTCCTTTGTGTACATTCAATGTTCAGTTCTAGTATAGCATTAACATTTCCCACAATTAGTAGAGCACTGTATATATTTATATCCCATTAATGAATGCAGTCATTCTATATCTGTGCTTTTTCTTCTAACTAATTTTACTCCGCATGATAATCTCCATGTCCATACATTTGCATGTAAATTTTGTGACTTTGTCTTTTCTGACAGCTGCATATTATTTCATTTTATAGATGTACCATAGTTTCTTTAGCCAGTCTTCTGTTCTTGGGAATTCAGATTGTTTCCAGAGTCTGCTATTGTGAATAGTGCTGTGAATAGTGCTGTGATAGTGCACTATCAAAGTGCAGATAGTGTTTCTTCTGTGTGTTTTTGGGTCCCCAGGGTATATTCTAGGGAATGGTATTGCTGGGTCAAATGGGAGCTCAATATCTAGTGTTTGGAGGAATGTCCATACTGTTTTCCAAAAGGACTGGACATCTCAGCACTCCTACCAAGAGTGGATGAGAGTCCCTTCCTGCATCCACGCCTGCACTGGTTTGTTGGATGACAGGCCTAGCTAGCTTGGGAGCTTTGCTGTTTAATCTGTTTCATCTATCCACTCACATTTAATCTACTTACATGTTCTTAAGCCAAGGTTCATGTAATTGAGATCTCTCATCTGTGTAAACACTGATGAAGGCTGTAGCAGTTACAGAAGTCATTGGCTCTGGAATGAGTAACTACTGACTTATCATTATATATATATATATATATATATATATATATGTATGTATATATGCACTATGACTTCTATGTTATCTAGATTGAGCATAGCTCTTCTTTATACCCCTGGACCCAGCATGGGACAGTTAGAATTTACCTGACAGGAGACTGCCACCCTGGCTACGTTGAGACTATTGTGTAAGATTAAAGAAGGGGTGCCGGAGTGATAGTCCAGTGGGTAGGGCGTTTGCCTTGCACACAGCCGGCCCATGCCGGCCGGGTTCGATTCTCCGCATCCCATATTGTCCCCCAAGCACCGCCAGGAATAATTCCTGAGTGCAGAGCCAAGAGAAACCCCTGAGCATTGCCGGGTGTGATCCAAAAGCAAAAAAAAGATTAAAGAAGGATCATACTAGTTTGCCCTCAAACATGCGAGTGTGACCCTTTCAGTATACAGAGATACTCGCATGCCCTCAAACATGCGAGTGTGACCCTTTCAGTATACAAGATACTCAAGAATCACCTTGGTGCAGATAATAAATAAGAAGGAACTCGTGGGTATCGTCTAGATTGGCATGGAAGCCCATGTGAATTTAAGATGCTTGCTATATTTTTTAGGAAACATTTTTTCTTACTTTTTTTTTATTCCCTTTTTTTTTATTTACACCACTTTCAGACATACAATTGCAAGATGCTCATGCAAAGTCTTGGTTCCACAGTGTTCCAACACCCATACCTCCACCCGAGCCCATCTCCCATCACCAATGTCCCTACCTCCCTACCCCCTCCCACACCTCATGCCTTTAGATTCAATGTCGTAAACCCTACTTGGCGGGTTCTGTATGTCTTTTCTCTCCTCTCTTTTTATCTCTCCCTCCTGCCTAACTTTCCTACACATCATAGAATGCAGTACATTAAAGGGCATAACTGTTTCCACTAGTTTGATGGACTGCGCGGCCGCTGTGGCCGTGCTACTTAGGGGCCTCATGGTCAGCATCTGGACAGCGAGGTTTTGCTCTGTTAATCTGGTCTTGAGGTAGCATCCCAGTGTCCGGACAGCGAAGGTGGCAGCTAGTGTGGTGGGCCGAGGTCTCATCTGGCTGCTTCTGGGACCCCTCAGAGGTGATGGGCCCACTCCCAAAACCCATCTGTCCTCCTGGGAGCTCCATGGTCAGCTGAGCCTGGGAAAGCGGAGTTCCAGCTTCCCCAGCCATGTTTGAGACTGCACGCTATGGCTGGTCGTCCTAGGGCAGCTCCTGGGTGGGGCCACCAGGCTCGAACAAAATGGAGGGGGGGATGATGGACCCCTGGCTTCATCTGACGATTCCCAGTGGTTCCAGCTTCTGGGAGCTGCCTACCTGGGCTGGAACTCGTTTTGCTCTGTTAATCTGGTCTTGAGGTAAGATGCTTACTTTAAATCAGCCCCCTCCAGTGGTTAGGACATAAGAGATAATCTCAGAAGAAGGGATAAATCCTTGGCATAATCATTTGTTTAGACCTGTAGTAGGGTGTGGCCATCACCCTTATAGACTCTTTTTACTATTTAGAAGCTGTTTAGTTTATCTTTGTTGACAGGACCCTGAAGTTAGTATTACTTCGTGTATATAAGGGAGTTGGGGTCCTCGTTTAAGTGGTCAATCAGCTGCCAAGATGAGAGCTACTGCCCCTCCGGCTGGTGATTATTAAAAATTTTAATGGAAATACATCTTGTTCCTGGAGTCTCATCTCTGCGCCTCTGACCTGACAGGATATTCTTGCTTCAATATTAGAGCTCCAGAAGACAGTTTTGAACCTCCAAGTGAGAACAGACTACTTGCAGCTACCATGAATTCTTTGTAAATCTCCAAGTAATGAATTTATAAGAAAATTCTCCAGTCATACAAATTACTGTTTATATGTACTATTAATAGCTAATCAGATATTTCAATATAAATATGTAGTGCATAGGCCATGTGATATACTATGTTTCCTCCAAAATGAATTATAAATAAAAATAATTAAGTATAGTTTCTACCCTGCCCCTAGGTGTTGCAGGTGTGGCTGTGGTGCCCAGCTGCATCGACAGGTGGCAGACAGGGAGACAGGCTTTTCTACACCCAGGGCTCTGCCCGTAGGCACTGGATGGTTGACAGTCTGACATAGGAAAAGTGGACCCCTGGGATGAACCCAGAGCCATGGGAAGAGCCTGGCAAGCTACCCGTGGTGTATTTGATATGCCCAAAACAGTAACAATTATGGGCCTCATTCCAGATGTATGGAGACGTTACTGGTGCCCGCTTGAAAAAATCGATGAACAACCGGAAGACAAGTGATACAAGTGATATAAGGGGACTGTCTTGAGGTACTATTCCTCTCTGGTGGCACCCACTTTGGTGGGACTCTACCTGGTGGAACCCTCTTTGGTAGGAGACTTGGGCCCTCGGGCAAGGTCTAAGTTCTGACCAGAGCTAGAGGTCTTCTATTATATTGGATTGCAGTGATAGAGTTTGCTGTACTATTAAAAGCCTTTTGGAACTGCGCTGGACTCATGAGTTTTCATTTGTTCCCCAACAGCCTCGGAAGTAGAAGAGAACTTTTGTCCTGATACTGTTGGGGGACCCCAGCACCTCTCCAACACTGGTTGTTCTTGCTCTTTAGGATGTGTGCCAATCTCTGTGGCATTAAATGATACCTCTTTGTTGTTTTGATTTGCATCTCCCTGATGATTCGTGATGAAGAGCACTTTTTCATATGCCTTCTGGCCATGCAAATTTCTTCTTTTTGGGAAGTTTATGTTCATTTCTTCTCCCCATTTTTGATGGGGTTGGCTGTTTTCTTCTTGTAATGTTCTACCAGTGTCTGATATATCCTGGATATTAACCCCTTATGACATGGGTATTGAGTGAATATTATTTCCCATTCTGTGGGCTGTCTCTGTATCTTGGTGACCATTTCTTTTGAGGTCCAGAAGCTTTTCCATTTTATATAATCCCATTTGTTTATCTTTGCTTCCATTTGCTTTGTGAGTAGTGTTTGTCTTTGAAGATGCCTTTAGATTCAATGTCGTAAAACATTTTTCCTATTTTCTCCTATGTACCTTATAGATTCATGTCTGTTGTTGATATCTTTAATTCATTTTTGATCTGACCTTTGTGCATGGTGTTAGAAGAAGGTCCAAGTTCATTTTTTTTTACATATAGCTGCCCAATTTTCCCACCACCACCCTTGAAAAGACTTTCTTTGCTCCACTTAATATTTGTTGCTCCTTTATCAAAGATTAAGTGATCATATATTGAGAGTGTGCGTCAGAATATTCAGTTTTTATTCCATAGGTTACAGATCTGTCTCTATAACAATAAAAGGCAGTTTTAATTACAACTGCTTTGTAGTAGAGTTTGAAGTCGGGGAAAGTGATCCCTCCCATCTTCTTTTTTTCCCAAATATTGCTTTAGCTATTGATCACTTCACTTGAATCACTTGAATCCCATTATTCATCGATTTGCTCGAGCGGGCTCCAGTAACATTTCCATTGGACCCTATCACGTGCCAATGTAGCCCAATGGCATCTGGTTGATTCAGGAATATGAAGAGCCTCAAACCGTTCCTTCAAGGTCTTTACAAGGAAGTCTGACCATCCTGTAGGTGGGCGGCCACGTGATCTTTTGACATCCCGTGGGATCCAGTCGGTAATGGCTCTAGTCCAGCAGTCGTCTCCAAATCGCATTACATGCCCAGCCCATCTGATTTTCGATGCCTTGGCAAACAAGACAGCGGCCCCTGGAATAGCGACAGAGGTCAGAACTCCGATTCCTTCTCTCACTTGAGTGAGGCGTGATATTCCAAACATAGCTCTTTCGATTCCTCTCTGGGAAACCTGAATAGCATTCTCATCCTGCTTTTGTAGGGCCCAGCACTCTGAGGCATATGTTAATGCAGGGAGAACAGTGGAGTCAAAGAGATATGCCCGGAGCTGGAGGTTCCTTGTCCTTTTAGCTATTTCTTCGATGCCTTTGACGGCATTCCATGCCGCTCTCTTCCCTCCCTGCGTAGCTCAGGTTTTAGGTCGTTCATCATGTTGATTTCTCCACCTAGGTACACATAACTGCTGCATTCAGAGATGTTTGTTCCATTGAGAGTAAATGGGGCCTCAGGAACTAGTTCATTCTTCATGAACATTGTTTTCTTTAGATTCAGCTGTAGACCTATCTTTCCACATTCTCGGTCGAAATCAGCCAGCATTTGTGCCACTTGGCTAATGTTTGGTGTTATTAGAACAATGTCATCAGCGAAGCGGAGGTGGTGTAGTTGCCGACCATCTATCTTCACTCCCATTCCTTCCCATTCTAATTGTCGCATGATGTTCTCGAGGGTGGCACTGAAGAGTTTTGGTGAAATGGTATCACCCTGTCGAACCCCTCTTTTCACATTAATGATCACTTCTTTGTAGAATGGTGAGATCCTGGTGGTGAATCCGTAATACAGCTCACAAAGGATCTTGATGTATTGGGTTTGAACACCCCTGTTTGGCTAGGGCTTCGATGACTGCTTCAGTCTCCACAGAATCAAAGGCTTTCTGTAAATCCATGAACGTGAGACAGAGCAGCATCTTGTACTCCCTACAAATCTCGATGAGCTTGGTTACTGTGTGGATATGGTTGATTGTGCTGAATCCTTTCCGGAAGCCTGCTTGCCCGCATGGTTGTCCTTCATCTAGTGTTCTGCTAATCCTGTTCAGGATGACTCGTAAACAGCTTGTAGATGACGGACAACAGGCAGATGGGGTGATAGTTGCCGATGTCGTGAATGTCTCCTTCTTGAACAGTAGAACTGTCCTGCTGGTTTTCCACTGGGAGGGCACCTTGCATTCGGACAGGTAGCGTGTGAAGAGCCGAGCTAGTGCATTGATGAGTACCGACGGCAGATTCTTCAGGTGTTCGGGTCTGACTTTTGTCTGGGCCTGGTGCTGTTCCCTTCTTTACCAATGAGATGGCATGTCGGATTTCAGAAGGGAGAACATTGGGAATGACATATCCATCCTGTGGAATTTGGTATGTGGGCAGGTGGATGTGGCTATCAAAGAGATTTGAGTAGAAGTCCTGGATAATCTTCTCCATTGCCTTTCTAGAAGATGTGATAGATCCATCAGAGCGTCGGGAGGGCAGTCATCTTGGTCTTATAGTTGGCGAAGGACAGGCGGGCGAGTGCGAATGCTTTTCCTGGCTTCTGCTGCATCTTCCAGTATTTCTGCTCTTCTTTCTTTGAGGTCTTCTTTTATCACTTCTTTGCACCATTTAGCAAGCTTGGACTTAGTATTTGGTCTCCTGAGGCTCACGCCTTGCCACGTTGGCGAATGAGCTCGAGAGTTTCTGAAGACAGGCGTTCTTGTGTGTCTTTCTCTCTCTCTGGCATTCTTTGCGCTAATCATGGAGGTGCTGAACCAGTCGGTTGTATTCTTCATCGATGTCGTCAATGATGGTATCTTCCCATGTTGCTGCAATGGTGCCAAAGAGTTCCCAGTTGGTGGTCGTTCTGGGGAGTTCTCTTCTTAAACTTTGCATCCTTTTCTCCCCCATTGCGGGAAGTGCTTTAGCACTTTCCTAAGAAAGGCAAACAAGCTTTAGATATTAGTGGGGTTTTATTATTCCATACAAATTTCAAGAATGTTTGGTCAATTTCTTTGAAGAATGTAATGGGTCCATCCATAGAAACCACATTGAATCTGTATAAAAACTCTAGGGAACATTACCATTTTGATAATGTTAATTCTCCTAATCCATGAGCAGGGAATGTGTCTCTATTTCCTCAGGTCCTTTTTTTTTCTTGAAGCAATGTTTTGTAGTTTTCTTTGTACAGATCCTTTATATTCTTAGTTGAACTGATTCCTAAGTATTTGATTTTCTATGACACAATTGTGAATGGGATCATTTCTTTTATTATCCCTTACTTCTCTTTTGTTATTTCCATATAGGAAAGCCATTGACATTTGAGTATTGATTTTATAAACTGCTACTCTACTATAGGAATCTTTTTGTTTCTGGGAGCTTTTTGGTAGAGAGTTTAGGGTTCTCTGGGTACAATATCATATCATCTGCATATAGTGACAGCTTGACTTCTTCCTTTCCTATCTGTACGCCCTTAATGTAATTTTCTTCCCGATTGCTATGGCTAGTACTTCCAGTATTATATTAAATAGAAGTGGTGAGAGTAGCATCCTTGTCTTGTCACCAATCTTAGGGGAAGGATTTAATTTTTTTCTCATTGAGAATCATGCTTGCAGTGGGCTTGGAGTAGATGGCTTTGACTATATTGAGGAGAGTTCAATAAATTACCATTTTATGGAGAGTTTTTAACATGAATGGGTGTTGGATCTTGTCAAATGCTTTCTATCTATTGATATGATGATACAGTTATTTTTCCTCTTATGCAATGTATTATATCGATTGACTTGCGGTTGTTGAACCATTCTTGCATTCCCAGGATGAATCCTACTTTGGTCATGGTGTATAATCTTTTTGATGAATCTTTGGATTCTATTTGCTAGTATTTTGTTGCAGATCTAGCATCTGTGTTCATCAGGGAGATTGCTCTGTACTTTTCCTTTTTTGTGTGATGTCTCTGTCTGATTTGGGTACCAGGGTGATATATGCCTCATAGAAGCTATTTGGGAGTGTTTCTATTTCTTCAGTTTCCTGCAAGAGCTTGAAAAGGACTGACAGTAGGTCCTCTTTAATGGTTTTGAAGAATTCATTGGTGAATCTGTCTGGACCTGGGCTTTTGTGCTTTGGTAGACTTTTTGATTACTGAGTCAATTTCCTCGATGGTGATAGGTTTGTTCAGGTATTCCAAACCTTGTTGCAGCCCTAGGAGACTGTAGGAATTCAGGAATTTATCCATTTCTTCTAGATTCTTGTGTTTTGTGGCATACATACTCTCTAAGTAAAACTGATGATCTTTTGAATTTCTTTGGTTTCTATTGTGATATCCCCTTTTCATTTATGATTCTATTGGTTTCTCTCTTTCCCCCTTTCTTTTACGAAGTTTTGCAAGTGGTTTTTCAATCTTCTTTATTTTTTCGAAGAACCAGCTCTTGGTTTTGTTGATCTTTCGGATTGTTTTTTGGAATTACATCTCATTGATTTCTGCTCTAAGTTTTTTGGGTGTTTTTATTTTTGCTTTTTTTTGGGGTCACACCCAGTGACCTTCAGGGGTTAGTCCTGGCTCTTTACCCAGGAATTTCTCCTGGCAGTGCTTGGGAGACCATATGGGATGCCGGGGATCGAATCCGGTCGCTTGCATGCAAGGCAAATGCCCTATATACTGTCCTGTCGCTCAGGCCCCCTGCTCTAAGTTTTATTATTTCTTTCATTCTGCCTAGGTTGGGCTCCTTTTGCTGCTAAGATCTTAAGCTGTGAGATCAGATTGTTTATTATGGCCATTTCTTCTTTGCTGATGCTTGCAGAGGTATGAACTTTCCTCTTAACACTGCTTTCTGTGTCCCACTAGTTCTGATAGTTCATGTCTTCATTCTCATTCATTTACAGGAATGTTTAGATTTCCCCTTTTATTTCTTCTATGACCCACAGGTTGTTCAGCAGTGAGCTATTTAGCTTCCAGGTGTTCGGTATGACTCTCCATTTCTGTGTGTGATTAACCTCTATTTTCAGTGCATCATGGCCTGAAAAAATAGCTGACACAATTTCTCTCTTCTTGATTTTATGGAGGTATGTTTTGTGGCTCAGCAGGTTTTCTATCTTGGAGAATGTTCCATGTACACTGGAGAAAAATGTTTATTCGTTGTTTTTGGAATTAAAAGCCCTATATATATCTTCCAGCCCTTTTTTCTTCTATTTCTTCCTTCAGGGCCAGTATTTCCTTGGTAAGTTTCAGTCTTGTCGATCTATCAAGAGTAGATAGAGAAGTGTTGAAGTATCCAACTACAATCATGTTTTTGTCAATGTCTTCTTTGAAGCCGATTAGCAGTTGTTTTAAGTATTTTCTAGCCCCTCGTTGGGTGTGTAAATGTTTAGGAGTGATATACATATCACTTTATTATTAAGAATTGACATTCACTGTCCCTTCTAACCTTTTTCAGCCTGAAGTCTATGTTGTCAGATACTAGTATGGCCATACCCGGCCTTTCGGAAGAGTTGTTCAGCCTTTGACTTTGAGTCTGTGTTTGTGTTGGATTCAGTTTTTTTAATCCATTTTGCCACTCTGTGCCTCTTAATTGGTTAGTTTAGACCGTTGGCATTGAGAGAGATTATTGTCATGGGATTTTGTGCCATCATTCTGTTTAAACCTGTTGTGCTTTTGGGGTTTGTCTTATCTTATAGTTGACCTATTAGTCCTTCTTTTAAAGTTGATTTTGAGTCTATGAAGATTTTTAGCTGTTGCTTATCCATAAAGCGGTGTATATCCCTTCAAACCTGAATGTGAGTCTAGCTGGGTAAAGTATTCTTGGGAGGCCTTCATTTCATTGAGTCTTTTCACCATATCCCACCATTGTCTTCAGGCTTGGTGTGTTTCCTCTGAAAATTCTGCTGTGATTCTTATGGGTGCTCCTTTGTATATAATTTCCTTCTTTGATCTTGCTGCTTTCAGTATTTTATCTCTATTTATGTTTTTTATTTTAATTAGGATGTGTCTTGGAGTTCTTATTGGGATTTCTTTTAGCTGGTATACTTCAGGCCTCCTGAATCTGGGAGCAAGCACTCTTTAATTCTGGGAAGTTTTCAGCAATGATGGCATTGACAGTTGCTTCTTCATCCGGATATCTTCTTTGTCCGCTGGGACCCCAGTGATCCTTATCTTATTCCTTTTAACTTCATCCTGATTATCTCTTCTTGTCTGTTCATTTATTTTGAGTTTTTTTATCTGCTGCTATTGTCTAGAGATTCTCTGCACATCGTCTTTGAGCTCACTAATGCTTCTTCAGCAGTTGTTACTCTGCTGTTGAGAACTTCCAGTGAGTTTTTAATTTCACTTACCATGTTTTTAATATCTGCCATTTCTGCTTGTATTTTCGTTTGCATTTTCCTCATTTCTGCTCTCATATCCTCTTCTATTTTATTGACTTTGTAAATTCCTTATCAGAGAGGTTATATAGCCCATCGTTATTGCTGGGCTCAACTGGGTCAGCAGCTTCATTCACTGAGCTTGGTGGAGTTCTGCATCGCTTTACCAGTACGATCTTTTGCAAGTTTCAATCTGTGTGAACTTGTGTGGCTAGATATTAAGTAGGGGTATGTAGGGTGTTTCCAATGTTTTGTGGAAGGAAAGAAATGTTGGGTCCTACGTTCACTGGAACCTTGTAGCGATATACACCGAGAATTGCATTCACATGGTTTTGAATTTTGGAATGTGAGATCTGAGATTGGGAGTGGCAGGGTGATTGGAGGGCAGGGGCAGGGTGAGGGAGGCGGCAGGTGTCCCTGTGTCAGTTTGGTGCAATTCAGGTTCTTGGCCCCTTTGTCTGCTAGTATCCTTTCTATAACACACCTTGGTATTATGTTAGCAACATGCCCCAAGGCATCTATATCTTTGTCAGAGAGGTATTTTGCCATCACAGTGATTAAGTGAGTATTTGGAATTTGGCCACTGGTTAACTGAGTTTGGAATATATGTCGTCTGGATTTCTGAGATATATTCATGTGATTCGAATTCTTACCAATATGTAAGCCACTTTTAGCTTCTCCATGTAAGGAATGACTTCCAGTAATTATCATTGTGCCCATTCACCTGGAGTTGAGACAGAAGGATGAGAAATCAAATAGTGTTTTGTGATATAAACATTTGCTAGGACTCCCCAGCATTTAGAAGTATGTAAGTAGTGAGGAAGAAATAATAACTGAAATGTATGATTACAGAAATAAGACTATGGGATTTTGGGATCCTCTTCTAGTCATCCATCATAATAAAAACTTGTGAGCAGAGTGGTTTGATCATATCGTTAATTGCCTCATAGAAGTTCCTCTCCTGTTTGGAGCACACATGAGTATGTAGTACATCCAATTAAACACTATCTGGGGGGCCGGAGTGATAGCCCAGAGGGTAGGGTGTTTGCCTTGCATGCGGCCGGCCCATGCCGGCCTGGATTCGATCCCCGGCATCCCATATGGTCCCCCCGAGCACCGCCAGGAGTAATTCCTGAGTGCAGAGCCAGGAGTAGCCCCCTGAGCATCGCTGGGTGTGACCCAAAAAGCAAAAAAAAAACACTATTATTCTTCATGATTATTGATATTTATAATCTATATTTATAAATATATTTGTAGTCTAGATATCACTGTCACTATCTAGGATATACAGCCCCTAAAATTTTTTAAAAAATAACAAAATTCATTTGTGTTATGTTTTCCCCTTTTTGTTTTTGAGCCACACCTGGCAGAGATGAGAGATCATTCCAGGCTGGGCTCGAGGGACCATATGTGGTACCAGGGATCAAACCTGGGTCAACCCCATGCAAGGCCAATAACCTACATGCTGTAGTATCACTCCAACCCACTTACTCCCCTTTTGAAAGTCCTTCACAATTAATTCTCCATAACGCCCTGCCCTGCTGCCCCTCTGTTTAATATATATATACACACTACTAAATTCAATTTTCCATTTACTTTTTCTTTTTTTCTATAGCATTTTTGCACTCTAAAGTAGATTGGTAATGCTTGATCAATCAACAGGTGATGTAATCAATAAATTATCAATTTTTGATTCGAATTTATTGCCTACCCCTTCTCTAGAATGATCTCAATAAATATTAAGGGAATGAAATTCTCCTTATATAAAATATTTGAGTCACTTAAATCTATGAATTTCTTATGTACAGACACAAGTCTTCTGAAACAAAAATGAACACAACTGCTAAAGACTAAGCGATTCCTTCAGCATAACTTGTAGAAATTCAGTTTCAGCATAATACTCTGACCCAAGAATGCAAGTGTGGAGAAAACGTGAAAATATTTCATTGAATAGCTCAAGGGAAATATTGAAGTGTTTAATTATAGTCATTAGTTAAAGAGTCTTTCATGTAAATATTTGGGGGTATGGGGCTGGGCCATATCCACAGTGTTCAGGGTTTACTCTTTGTGCTCAGGTATCACAGCTAGTAGTACTCAGGGACCATGTGCAAGGCATTCACCTTAATTTTAAGTATTATTTCTCTGAATGCCCCAGATTTTCATTTTTCTTTCTTTTTTTTTAACTGTTGTTATGTGGGCCATATCCAGTGGTGTGTGAGAGCCCTTCAGTGCCAGAGCTCAAGCCCAGGGTCTCACATGGAAGTCACATGCTCTACTACATGAGACATATTCCTGCTCCTTGTAGATTCTTACTACAGAAAACAATGACACAGTAAATTTGTGTGTGTGTTTTTGGTCCACACCCAGTGGTGCTCAGTGATCACTTCTAGTAGGGCTCAGTGTGCCATATGGGTGCTGGGGATTGAACCTGGTCAGCCACATGCAAGGCAAGTGCCTAGCCTGCTGTACTATCTTCAGCCTCATCATTTTTATAATTGAATGACAAATAACAGCCTACTTTGAAAATCAAGTCTCATTTGCATTGTTCTCAGTTCAGGAAACTAGAATACTTCTATATGGGTCATTATTTATAATGATATAATACTTTAACAAGTATAAAGAAAATGTTGAGTGCTTTGAACATTTGGGCACAAGCTGAACCCATTTGAAATAATTGTTTAACTTAATTCCCAGCTGATTTAATTTAGTTTGGTCTTTTGTTTTGGAGTGAGAAATGAGGACCATTTTCTGTCTGTACTAGTTAGTACTCTGTTTATTCTGGTTGCTGTATCTAGATGATATAGTAGCATCAGGGCTCCATTTCCATCACAGTGCAGGAGGAGATAGCAACACAGTCCTTGCAGATGTTAATTTGTCTCTG
>JAJIBD010018578.1:0-15122 GCA_021461705.1 Cryptotis parvus | reverse complement strand
AAGGCCAGTGTCTGAGATCCTCACCGTGGTTGGGGTAGAACAGGCCGTAGTGACCACAGCAGCTGAAGTCACCATGCCCTGGGCAACTTGTTCCAGTGTTTTTCCTGCCTCTTTGTTTTCGGCTCCACCCACCTCTGGGGCCAAAGGTGTCTGACCTGTGGCTGCAGAATATGGAGTGAAAGGTACAGGTGTGTCCCCACCTACAGGCTCATCCTGCACAACCAGAGTCCTGCCATTTTCTTTGGTGTAAGTGGCAAAGCGAATGTTGCGGTTAATCTGGGTGACAAATGTAGTTGGTGGCTGCTTGGCTCTCTGATCCAGCCCTGGCTCTCCACTGGCATTCCCTCCTTTCCAGGGCCCTCGGCTTGCCTCTCCTCCATCGCTCCCATTACTGTCTATTTCACCCCTGTCTCCTTTTTAATTTCTTTGATGCAGGGTCACACCCAGAGTCGAAGCACTTTTCCTCCTTGGCCATCTTTCCCCCTCTATGCTCTCTCGCTTCTTCTTTCCTTTGGAAGATTTTACTGCTTTTAACGTACCCCCTACAAAACAAAATTCGAAAAAGGTTTATTACATGGGACCTTCCATCCTGTGAAAACCATACACCATTAGCTCTTTCCCATCTCTAGACACGAACTAGCAGGCGGGCATAGATTGCAAAATCCCAATGCCAGCCCTAAGACACCCCTTGGTGTCCAAAAAATCCCCCAAGATTCCATGATCAGCATACATGTACATATACAAGATAATGGTTACTATAACAAACTTTGCAAATTTTCTCTTAAACAAAACCCTTTATACTTTTCAAATGAACTTTTTTGGGAGGTTCTAAAAACTTGTAACATTTTGTTTACAAAATACATCTAGTATGGTTAAGAGCTCACCTGAGTCTTAAAAAACAAAAACAAAAAACCAGTCTTATTTCATCTCTATCTCATTTATCCAAAAGTTACTAAAAACTAGTGACAAAAAAAATTTTTTAAAGAAAAAAACAAACAAAAAAAAAAAAACCTGGTGACAGCTGAGCAATAGGAAAATCAACATGCGTAAATCTGTGACCTAAGGGAAAAATAAATCCAACAGAGACAGTTAGATTACTCAGGGAAACTAAGAATGCAAACAATTTCTAGACCTTATTTCAAATAATAACATAAGATAGGAATCCATAATCAAAGAGCAAAATCTCTTATTCTTCCAGGAGTTTCCTTCATGAAATCTTGCTTGTGCCTTATTTGAGGAGACACAATAGTGAAGGATACTACTAATATTAGAACAGGTATTTGCTCTCATCACTATAGTTATAGAACAGGTATTTGCTCTCATCACTATAGTTATACATAAAAGTCTCATTATTTTTTTCTTTCCTGTGTCACACCCAGCAATGCTCAGGGGTTACTCCTGGCTCTGGACTCAGGAATTACTCCTGGTGGTGCTGGGGGACCATATGGGATGCCGGGGATCGAACCCAGGTTGACTGCGAGGAAGGCAAATGCCTTACCTGTAGTACTGTCACTGTGACTCATTTTTTCAAACGTTTATTTCTTCTTGCACTTCTAGATCTCTCACCAGACTTCACTGTTTATTTCCTTATACTACTCTTAACATAAATTAAAAGTTACTTTTTTCCTCCCATCTTTCCCTCCCCCTAATTTTGGCAATTTAAACTATTTCTTAATCTTTCACTCAATAGCAGTTTCTAGCTGTTAGGAATTCTCTAATTTTATCCACTTTTTAAACATTTTTATTCTTAAAAACAAACAAATAAATAAACATTCTTATTCTTTCAACTTTTATATCACCCAGTTTTCTGTGTTGTGGATCACACAAATACTATCAGTGAAATGGGTTTTTTTTAATTTAACTTTTTTTTAACTTTTTGGGTCACACGGCAATGCTCAGGGGTTTCTCCTGGCTCTGCACTCAGGAATTACTCCTGGCGGTGCTCGGGGGACCATATGGAATGCCAGGGATAGAACCCAGGCCAGCATGGGCGGCCGGCGTGCAAGGCAAATGCCCTACCCGCTGGGCTATCGCTCCAGCCCCTGAAATGGGTTTTTAATGTTATTACAAAACTCAGCAACTGATCAATTATTATTATTATTATTTTTTGGCTTTTTTGGGTCACACCCGGCAATGTTCAGAGGTTCTCCTGGCTCTGCACTCAGGAATTACTCCTGGCGGTGCTCGGGGACCATATGGGATGCCGGGGGGATTGAACCTGGGCGGCATGGGCCGCCGCGTGCAAGGCAAACGCCCTACCTGCTGGGCTATCGCTCCGCCCCTGATCAATTATTAATTATTCTTCTCAGTTAAGATGATGCCAGATCATTGCAGCTAAAAAGGGAAGAGAGCAAACAACTGCTGCTACAAATCACAGGTCTGTATTTGAATTCATGTAGCCAACTTGGCAGTTTCCTAGCAACCACCCTGAGCAACAAATTCTATCTATGTTCTATACATCTAAGTCAGGTGAGTAGGCAGCTGAAAGCACTGAGACCAGCACTCTCCAGTTATTCCTAGTTAGATGAATGGTACCTATCATGGAACGAGTGAATGAGTGAAATAAAGGAACAAAAAAAGGGTCTTGATACAGCATCCAAGTAACAAGTATTTCTAGGGATATAAACACATGACACCCTATTTGTGGTTACATGATACATAGTAAAGAATAGGTAAATTTACCAGGATTCTTCTTTTCTTCCTCTGATTCTTGTTTTATCAAGAGTAAATAGATAAAGATGAAGAACTACGTGCTCAGCTGCAGTGACCAGACAGCATTATCACCTCTTACTGAAGAGGTAAGATTGAGGAAGATACGGACAGGGAGCTGTCTGAGGAGTCCTATTGAAGAAATTCACACAGGACTCCACTGGTTCAGTGCCAATTTATAATGTACATTTGGAGGGTGGGAGGCTATGGCAATTTCTTTTTTCTTTTTAGGGTCACACTGGCAATGCTCAGGGGTAACTCCTGGCTCTGCACTCAGGAACTACTCCTGGCGGTGCTCAGGGACCAATGCCGGGATTGAACCCAGGTCGGTCGCGTGCAAGGGAAACACCCTACCTACTAGACTATCGCTCGGCCCTGTTATGGTAATTCTTTTTTTTTTTTTTTTGGGGGGGTCACACCGCGATGCTCAGGGGTTATTCCTGGCTCTGCACTCAGGAATTACTCCTGGCGGTGCTCGGGGGACCATATGGGACGCCCGGAGATCGAACCCGGGCCAGCACAGGCCGGCCACGTGCAAGGTAAACGCCCCTACCTGCTGAGCTATCGCTCCGGCCCCAGCTATGGTAATTCTTAAGTAATTCTCTGCATGCTGAGCACTGAACTAGGCAACTGCTAAGATTGCAGCTCACTACCACCTAATGGAAAGAAACAATATGTGTATAGGGTTTTCTCAGATCAGGTTTTTTTTTCTTTAGACTCTCCTCCTCTTACTTGACCAGAGAGCGGTGAATGCAAGAAATGTGCATTATCATATTAACCTAGAAGCTTAAGGAGCACCTATGAGAAAGACACATAAGCAATCTACATAACAAGATAATGCATGACAAGATAAAGAGTCTCTTCAGAGATTTAGCATATTACTGTACCTCGTTCTGAGGGGCTGAATTATCCATTAGCATCACATGGATCAGTCTGGGGTCTAGGACTTGATCTCACCACTCTATGGCAGCAAAGCAGAAAACAGGAGAAAACATAAGTATTTTCTAATTGATGTAATTATCTTTGTTTCCACACTGCTAGTAGAATGAAAGCTCCTCGGGCTGCAATGGCTGCAGTCTTATTCACTGCTAGAATACTAATCGATGCAACAAGGTCTGGAATACAGTAAACATTTATCGTTCAACTTAATTTGAGGGGGCATACCCAGTGGTAGCATATATAGTACTTGGGATTCAAACTGGAGATTCTTTTTGTTTGTTTTGTTTTTTGGGTCATATCCGGATGCTCAGGGTACTCCTGGCTCTGCACTCAGGAATTACTCCTGGCGGTGTTCGGGGGACCATATAAGATGCTGAGAATCAAACCCGTGTAGGCCACGTGCAGGGCAAACACCCTACCTGTTGTGCCATCACTTCGGCCCCTGTTGTTGTTTTTAACTCAAAATACTGGGCTGGAAGATAGTTGAGCTGGTGAAAGCACTTGCCTTGCAATTAGCTGAGCCAGGGTCAATCCCCAACATCACTTATGGTTTGCCTAAGACTGCCCAGTATGACCCCTTTGTAGAGAGCCAGGAGTAAGTCCTGAGCACCAGCAGGCGTGTACCCCTCAAAACAACAAACACCTCAAAAAATATCAAAGTGAGGCCGGAGTGATAGCGCAGCGAGTAGGGCGTTACCTTGCATGCAGCCAAGCCGGATTCAATCTCCGGCCTCCCTGCACTGCTAGGAGTAATTCTTGAGTGTAAAGCTAGGATTAGTTCCTAAGCATCGCCAGGTGCAAACCCAAACAAAACCCCAAAAAATCTAAGAGCATTCCTGTTTACATTCAAGATGACTGCTAAAGACAAATCTGAAATCACTTCAAGATGTCATAAATACATAGCATAGCTATTTCCCTCAAAATACCACCTCCTGTTTTTCTTAAGACAATTCTCGAGGTAGTTTTCAGTTGCTTACTTCATCTGACATCATTTATTTATTTACTTGTCTGTCTGTCTGTCTATTTATTCTCCCCACCCCACGGAGGAAGTCTGAATGATAGATAGGAGGCTACTAAATTTTGCTTTTTTTTTTTTGGGAGGTGGGCCAAACCTGGCAATGCTCAGGGGTTACTCTTGGCTTTGCACACAGTAATTACTCCTGGTGTTTGTTTCTCAGGAGACCATTTTGGATGCTGGGAATTGAACCGTGGTTGGCTGTGTGCAAGGCAAGAACCCTACCCACTGTACTACTGCTCCAGGACGTAACACTTTTTTTTTCAATATCTGGAGGGAAAAAATAAATGGTCTATGTATTAAAAAAAGCAAAGACTGACTTGATATTTAAAAACTATATATCTTTATGAATATGGAAAACGCGGTGATACCAACACAATAACTGCACATTGTTTTAGAGATTTCAACATGCTTTCATCATTCCAGTTTCTAAGACTGTGCAAGACAATGAGTAGGAACAAGTACTCCCGGAGTTGCCCCTGGTGCCCTGAGCAATGCTTGGAAGGCCCCCTTAAAAATATGTTGAGCATGGGGCGGGGCGATAGTCCAGCGGGTAGGGCGTTTGCCTTGCATGCGGCCGGCCTGTGCCAGCTCAGGTTTGATCCCCGGCATTCCATATACTCCCCCAAGTACCGCCAGGAGTGGTTCCTGAGTGCAGAGCCAGGAGTAGCCCTTGAGCATTGCCGGGTGTGACCCAAAAAGGAAAAAAAAAAAAAAAGTTGAGCAGCCAGAGAAATAAGACAGGGGTTCCCGCGCTTGCCTTGTGTGAGGACAATCCATTTCAAGCCCTGGCACCAATGTTTGCCTAAATACTACCAGGAGAGACCCCTATGCTGAGCCAGGTAGGTTCTATACACAAAGGGTGCCCCCAGCAACCACCCCACCACACAAAGTTGAGTGGAGACAGCTCACTGGTTTGAGCACATGCTTTGTAACAGGAAGGGAGAACCCGGCTTGACCCCTGGCACCACATGATTTCCCAAGTACCACCAGGTGTTGTCCACACCAAGTCAATGGCAGGCGAAGTAGTCCAAAAAGCTGGGGAATATGCTTTGCATATGGGATCCTAGGAAGCAGCCCTGAGCTCTGCTAGATACATTCCCTGAACCAAAACAAAGCAAGAAAGGTGAACAATTTTTCTAGGGGGCATACAGTCATTAAGTGATACCAACCCAACTCTTCCATGTGGTAAAGTGCATATTTTCTCTACAATGGCCCTGTCAGGACATGGCAGGAATTTATTAGACAAAACAACAGAAAGCCTACCTCAGTGATGGACACCTCCATAAGTCGGGTGATGGCATCCTGGTGGCTCACAATACCACAGAGCCAACTCTCTTCCCCCTCAGGCTGGTACACCTTGACCCTGTGACCTTGAATACTATAGGGACCTAAGGAGACATCAAACAACACGGCTTATTTTTGGTTAAACTGTTATTTCTTTTATTGCTTTTTGGGTCACACCTGTCGATACTCAAGGGTTACTCTTGGATCTGCACTCAAAAATTACTCCTCGCGATGCTCAGGGGACCATACAGGACGCCAGGGGATCGAATCTGGGTTGACTGCATACAAGGCAAATGCCCTACCCGCTGTAGTATCACTCCGGCCGTTAACCTGAATTTTATGAGTGTTTCTAAAATAAGAAGGAAAACTATAAAGGATAAATGTTGGCACATTCAGTTCTCTTTTGTGAAACTAAATTAGCAATTTCCGATTTACCATACTTAACAACGTACAATAAAGTTTGCCCTGGGGGCCAGAGCGATAGCCCAGCAGGTAGGGTGTTTGCCTTGCACACAGCCGGCCCCTGCCGCCCAGGTTCAATCCCCGGCATCCCATATGGTCCCCTGAGCACCGCCAGGAGTAATTCCTGAGTGCAGAGCCAGGAGTAACCCCTGAATGTCGCGGGTGTGACCCAAAAAGAACAAAAAAAAAGTTTGCCCAGTGACCTCTGTAAATTCTATCTGGACAATGCTTACACTCTCCCAGACCCTGATTATACTAGTCTCAGTTGCTCAGGGGGCGACATAGGATGCCTGGGATCAAACCCAGGTCAGTCGCGTGCAAGGCAAACGCCCTACCCACTGGACTCCAGCCCCCTACACTCTGGTGTAGGACCTACCTAGTCTTTATGAAATCTCCAGTCCTTGCACTAGTGTGAACGAATGTAGGACCTATTATCCTAGACAACATTCCTTAGAAATATTTAGAAAAAAAAAAAGAAAGAAAGAAAAGAAAGGAAGGGGCTGGGCAATAGCACAGCGGGTAGGGTGTTTGCCTTGCACGCCCCCAACCCGGGTTCAATCCCTGGCATCCCACATGGTCCCCTGAGCACCAGGAGTAATTCCTGAGCAAAGAGCCAGGAGTAGCCCCTGAGCGTCACCGGGTGTGACCCAAAAAAAAAGCAAAAAAATATATCTATATATCTAGATAGATATATATATCTAGATAAACAAAAGAGAAGAACCTAGGGCTTAATTGACTAAAATCACGATTATCGTGATTCTGAAAAAGAGAGGCACAAGTGGAAGGATAAACAGCATCACGGGTCCTCAGCACACCTGTAACCGAGGGGTAAAGTGGACAAAAGGAATACACATTAATGCAAATGACTCTGTGAATATGTTGCTTAAATGTGAATAACTGTACTCTAAGTTATTTGTTGACATACAGTTTTCTTTCCTTTAGGACATTACAACATGAACTCAACAGATTTTTCTAGTATCTTAACATTTTGTCTATAAAAAGGATCTCCCAGGGGCTGGAGCGACAGCACAGCGGGTAGGAAGTTTGCCTTGCACATGGCCAACCCAGGTTCAGTGCCAGCATCCATATGGTCCCCGAGAACTACCAGAAGTGATTACTACGTGAGAGCCAGGAGTAACCCCTGAGCACCACTGGTGTGACTCAAAAAGAAAAAAAAACACATCCAACCCAGATTCGCCTAATAAATACATAAGAAAAAAGGGAAAAAAAAATCCTCTGGGGCTGGTGTGATAGTACAGAAGATACGGCATTTGCCTAGCATATGGCAAGCCTGGGTTAGATACCCCGCATTCCATGTTTCCCGGAACATCCCCAGGAATAATTCCTGAGCGCAGGGCCAGGAGTAACCCCTGAGCATAACTGGGTGTAGCCCAAAATCAAAAACAAAAACAAAAAAGAATAAAACCTCAAACCTCTCACAAAACTATTACTATAAATATGAAGGAAACGGTGATCTTAGTGAGATGCTTTTTCGTAGACAAGCAGCTGACTGGAGACATTGCTGACTTTAGCCACTAAGCGAAGGTAAGCACAGGTCTGAAGGGATAGGACAGCAGGTATGGTGCTTGCTTTGCATCTGGATGACCTGGGTTCAACCTCCAGCATTGCATAGGTCCCCTTACTTGCCAGGAATGATTTCTGAGTGCAGAGCCAGGGTAACATCTGAACATCACTGGGTGTAGCCCCCAAAAAACAAAATAAGGGGGCGGAGTGATAGTCCAGCGGGTAGGGCGTTTGCCTTGCGTGGCCGGCCTGCGCCGGCCCGGGTTCAATCCCGGCATCCCATATGGTCCCCTGAGCACCGCCAGGAGTAATTCCTGAGTGTAGACCCAGGAGTAACCCCTGAGAGTCACCGGGTGGACCCAAAAAAAAAAAAAAAGCAAAAAATAAATTAAAAAAAAAATAAGGGGCCAGAGTGATAGCACAGCAGGGAGGGCATTTGCCTTGCATGCGGCCAACCCGAGTTCAATTCCCCAGCATCCCATATGGTCCCCGAGCACCATCAGGAGTATTTCCTGAATGTAGAGCCAGGAGTAACCTCTGAACATTGCTGGTGTAACCCAAAAACACAACAAAAAAAAGTAATAATTTAAAAAAAGGTATACAAAAATATTCAGAGTTGCATGGTATTCACACCACTATATTCTTTTGAACACTGATCACATACATGATGCAGAATTCAGGATGATATACTGCATGATTCTTACCGTGGCTGAATATCTCTTGTAGCTTCTGGTCACTGATCAAAGCATTAACTGTTTCTCTGAGTGCAGTATGTTCCAAAAGAATTTGATTTTGGCTATCTGTTCCCATCTGACAAAGATAAAAGAAGAAAATAACTGAATATTAATAATAAAAGCAACAATATCTAGTTGGGTGAGAAAAATTATCCCCCATGGAGTTCCATATCAAGATAGCCTAAGAATTTTTTTTTTTTGCCTTTTTGGGTCACACCTGGCAATGCTCAGGGGTTACTCCTGGCTCTGCACTCAGGATTTACTCCCAGCGTTACTCGGGGGACCATATGGGATGCCAGGGATGGGACCAAAGGTCGGCCATGTGCAAGGCAAAAGCCCTACACGCTGGACTATCTCTCCGGCCCCATCCTATGAAGAATCCTGTCTCCTGAGATACTGTCAAAAAGAAAAAAAGACACTAGGGTCAATCAAATTTAGGAAATATTATACACTGTATCTTTCTATGTAAACTAGCAATTAAAACCTCTGAGAAGAGGCAAGAAAAAAAAAAAAAAACTCATTTAGGGTTTCTCATATTAAGGACAAAAAAAATTTATTCTAAAGGTCAGAGAACTGCCCCTCGAGGTGTTGCAGGTGTGGCTGCAGAGCCCGGCTGCATTGGCAGGTGGCAGACAGGGGGCAGGCTTGTCCACACCCAGGGCTCTGCCCTGTGGGCCCTGGATGGTTGATGCTCTGACATAGGAAAAGACTGGGCCCCCTGGGGTGAACCCAGAGCCACAGCAGAGCCTGGCAAGCTACCCATAGTGTATTCGATATGCCAAAAATAGTAACAATAATGGACCTCATTCTCAACAAATGGAGATGTTACTGGCGCCTGCTTGAGCAAATCGATGGGAAGACAAGTGATACAAGTGAAGTGAAAGGTCAGAGAAATAGTAAAGCAAAAAAAGATACTTGCCTTGCACGTGGCTGACCTGGATTTGAACCCTGGCACCACAAATGGTCCCTGAGTCCTGTGAAAAGTGATTCCTGAACACAGAAGGCTAGGAGTAAGCCCAGAGTATTGACAGGTGTGGCTCAAAAGCAAACAAAAAAAATATTCTTGGTTTGTTTTGTTCTGAGTACTCATGGCTGACTCTTGGTTCTGTGCTCAGAAATTACTGCTGGAGGGACTTGGGGATTGTCACATGGGGTTGCCAGGGATCAAACCCTCAGCCACTGCATGCAAGGGAAGCAGCTGAACCCACTGTACTATTGCTCTGGCTCCAAAACAAACATTTATTCAACATTTATTTTATTTTATTTTTTGGGGGTTTGGGCAACACCCAGCACGCTAGCACTTATTCCTGGCTCTATAATGACCGGGGGACTAAATAGGATGCAGGGATCACACCCAGGTCAGGTGTGTGCAAGGCAAGTGCCTTACCTACCGTCACGATCTTCTCTGGCTCCCTGATCCAAATTTATTAAGGTCCTACTCACAACAATGAATAAAAGGCAGACTGCTGAAGCTGAAGCTATAGTACAATCAGTAAGATGCTTGCCTTGCACATGGCCAACCCTGTTTTGACCCCTGGCATCCCCTCAGCAGCACCAGGAGTGAACCCCAAGCCCAGTGTCAGGAGTAAGCACTGAGCATTACTGGGTGTGACTCAAAAATAAAAAACTATAGGGCTGGAGCAATAGTACAGTGGTTAGGGACTTGCCTTGAACGAGGCCTACCTTAGTTCGATCCCGGGCATCCCATATGGTCCCTCGAGCCCAGCCAGGAGCGATCCCTGAGTGCAGAGCAATGAGTAAGACCTGAGCACTACTGGGTGTGACCCCAAAACAAAACAAAAACTAAAAAATTTTATTAAAGAGAAAAAAAGATCAATGGCAGGGAGTGAGGCTTGCTGAAGGAGAAAGATACCAACAAAGAAATCATTATTAATATTTTACAGAATTGGGGCCGGAGGCGATAGCACAGCAGGGAGGGCCTTTGCCTTGCATGCGGCCGACCCGGGTTCGATCCCTGGCATCCCATATGGTCCCCTGAGCTCTGTCAGGAGCTGAGCAAAAAAGCCAGGAGTAACCCCTGATGGTTGCCAGGTGTGACCCAAAAATAAAAAAAAAAAAATTATGAAACATTGCTCTGTGCTGTCTCAGTAAGACATAAAAACTTGGGGCCAGAGCAATAGTACAGTGATTACAGTTGCTTGCCTTGCATGCAGGCGACCTGGGTTCGATCCCCAGTACCCCATATACTTTCTGAAAGCCCACTAGAAATGATCCCAGAGCACACAGCTATAGGGCTGGAGCAACAGTCCAGTGGTTAGGGCACTCCTACTTAGCCATGAGTAGCCCTGGGTACTACTAGGCGTGTCCACCACACAAAAGCAAACAAAAAGACACCAAAGCTATTTTTTTCTTTTTTGGGACACACCCAGCGATGCTCAGAGGTTATTCCTGGCTCTTTGCTCAGGAATTACTCCTGGGGGCCAGAGTGATAGGACAGCAAGTAGGTCGTTTGCTTTGCATGCAGCCGACCGGGTTCGATCCCCAGCATCCTACATGGTCCCCGAGCTCCGCCAGGAGTAATTCCTGAGCGAAGAGCCAGGAGTAACCCCTGAGCGTCGCCAGGTGTGACTCAAAAAAAAGCAAAAAAAAAGAAAGAAAAAAAAGAATCACTCCTGGTGGTGCTCGGGGACCATATGGGATGCCGGGGATTGGACCCAGGTGGCCGAGTGCAAGGCAAACTCCCTATCCACTGTGCTATAGCTCAGGCCCCAAGACAACAAAACTTGGAAGTTTCTTCTGTTTTGGGGCCACATCCAAAATGCTCAGGGCTCACTGCTGCTATGCTTAGGGGATAAAACTCAGGTAGACAGCATGTCAGGCCTTGCTCCTTGACTATATATCTGGCCCAAAGGTTCACAATTTTTAACCTTTAGAGAGAGAAATAAATATGCTATCATAAATTCCAATTCTACTCAGATAGCTAGTTTGCTTAAACTACTAATTTACCCTTTCTTTATAACTAAAGATATAATACCTGTGCTGTTCAATATTTTATTGTAGTCACTCCAAGCTCCCAGTGCAGTGGGAAAACTTAGGAGCAGAAATGGGAAACTAGAGGCAGAAACTCTAGGAATGGAGCAGAGATGAACAGGTCATAAATCATAGTTATGACTGGGACAGAGCAGAGGACCAGACTGATTTGCCTGCTTAGTAGGAATGAAACGGTCACAGAAAGTATTCATCGCTGACTGTATCCAGCATGATGTATGCTAGCAACCATGACGATGTTAGATGAGAAAACTGTTCCGTGGAATTGCTGTATCCTGTAACTAACCTATATAAGCTCTATGTGAACTGGGTTCACATATCTAACCTATGTAAGCTCGACCCATCCTGGTGTTAGGTCCACATGTGTAAATAAAACTTGGCTCTCCATCTAATCTGTCTGATTCTTAGTCAGATTTCTGTAACACCATCTTTACCACTGACAAAATGTAGGTCCCCTCAGACTCAAGTAATCACCTCTGGGAAGCCACATCTTCAAAAGTGATCCTCAAAATTGTGATCTTAGGCGAAAGACATACTACAGTGGGTAAGACACTTGTCTTGCACTAGCCTGCCCCAGGTTCGATCCCCAGTACCACATAGCATCCACAGAGGCCAGTCAGGAAGGATCCTTATGTTAAGAGTCAGAAGCAAGTTGTTTTTTTTTTTCTTTTTGGGTGACACCCGGCAATGCTCAGGGGTTACTCCTGGCTCTGCGCTCAGGAATTACTCCTGGCGGTGCTCAGGGAACCATATGGGATGCCGAGGATTGAACCTGGGTTGGCGGCATGCAAGGCGAATGCCCTACCCAATGGACTATCGCTCCGGCCCCAGAAGCAAGTTTTGAGCACAGGTATATGTGGCCCCAAAACAACAATAATAAGAGAATTGTGATATTTAGTTTTCTATTAATTTCTTTTCTCTTTTTTTTCTTTTTGGGTCACACCCGGCAATGCTCAGGGGTTACTCCTGGCTCTTTGCTCAGGAATTACTCCTGGCGGTGTTCAGGGGACCTTATGGGATGCCGGAGATCGAACCCGGGTCAGCTGTGTGCAAGGCAAACGCGCTACCCACTGTGCTATCGCTCCAGCCCCCTGTTTTCTATTAATTTTTGTTTCCCCTACCTACCTGAGGCTCTCTAGGACTCCCAACAGTGCTCAAAGAACCATAGAGAGCCAGGGGTCCAGGCAGCTCTGGAAAGCACGTGCTCCAGCACTCTGAGCCTCACCCCAGTCCCAGATGTTCTTAGCGTGGGGTTGGGGGTGTCGGAGAAAAATAAAGCCTCAACTAGCCAAAGATCAATTTTATTTACACAAGAGATTATAAGGAAAAAGCATTTGTTTTAGTGTTCAAAAGAAGAGGAAACACCTGTGTTTATAATCAAAAGAGAAATTAGCAAGGAGAGAAGTAAATTTAGATTGAGTACCTGGAACAAATGCAATCCATTAGCATCTGAGAGGAAACGAAGCTCCCGATCCAGAAGGTATTCAACCGGAACCACAGAACCCAAACCCAACTTATCTACCAAAGGAGTGAAAGTCTGTGAAGTACAAAGACAAATAATTGATTAAAATTTGGGAAGGAAATAAGTAACAATTCAAGCTAAAATCTAACTTCAGAGAAAATATCCAATGTTAATGTACCTTTCACCTGGGTAATTACAGATAAACTAAAGCCTAATAAGTCACTGGAAGCATTCCCTGCCCAGTCTCCAGCTCTCTTAATTAAAGGAAGCAAACTTGAGCCAAACGCAGCTCAACACTCTTGCAACTAAAAGGAACAAGAATGAGAAATTCCGCATTCTGACCAGAAATCCGACAAATTATGCCAGCTTAAGAAGGCTAAATTAGTGTACAATTCTCAGAGTTATAAGTAACTCCATTATCATCTCTAGAAGTCCTAAAATCTTTTTTTTCCCCTTTTCTTTCTTGGCTTTTGGGCCATACCTGGCAATGCTCAAGGCTCATTTCTGGCTCTGCACACAGGAATTACTCCTGGCAGTGCTCAAGGGACCATATGGGATGCTGGGATTGAACCAGGGTCAGCTGTGTGCAAGATAAATACCCAGCCCACTGTACTATCACTCTGGCCCCTCCTGAAATTTCTTTTTTTTTCTTTTTTTTTTTTTGCCTTTTGGGTCACACCCGGCAATGCTCAGGAAATACTCCTGGATCTTCATTCAGGAATTACTCCTGGCGGTGCTCAGGAGACCATATAGGATGCCAAAGATTGAAGCCAGGTTGGCCACGTGCAAGGCAAACGTCCTACCCACTGTGCTATCGCTCTGCCCCCCCACCCAGTGAAATTTCTAAAATAATTACTGGTAGTAAATGAGGCATCATAAGTTCATAATACTATTTATTTCAGAACTCTAAAAAAGTCATCCAGAGATTTGGGGCCTGAGCACAACGGATAGGGCGTTTGCCTTGCACCTAGAAGACCTGGGTGAAGAGCCAGGGTAACCCCTGGAGCGTCGCCAGGTGTGACCCAAAAAAAGCGAAAAAAAAAAAAAAAAAAGTCATCCAGAGAGCTATAACCATTTACGTTTCTTTTAAAAGTTCAATAAAAAAAAAAAAAATGAGAGTCCAGGGGGCCGAAGTGATAGCACAGCAGGTAGGGCTTTTGCCTTGCACACAGCTGATCTGGGTTTGATCCCCGGCATCCCATTTGGTCCCCACACCACCAGGAGTGGTTCCTGAGTGCAGAGTCAGGACTTACCCGAGCATCGTTGGGTGGACCCAAAAAGAGAGAGAGAGAGAGAGAGAGAGAGAGAGGAGAGAGAGAGAGAGGGGGGAGAAGAGAGAGAGAGAGAGAGAGAGAGAGAGAGAGAGAGAGAGAGAGAGAGAGAGAGAGAGAGTCCAGAGTGATAGTATTCAGGTGCTTGCCTTGCATGAGGCTGACCCATATCAGTCCCGACACTGTGTATGGTCACCGAGGCCCTCCCAGAGTGATTCCTGAGTACAGAAACTGAACATAGCCCAAAGTAGCTCTCCTCCGACTATCAAGAGCCTGTGGTTTGTCCTTGGTTTGTTCCTTTGTCCATCAGTTGGTGGTGGTGTGGGCGGAAGGGGGTTGAGGGGAATAACAGGGAATAAACCCAGGTCAGCTACACGCAACGCAAACGCCCTACCCGGTACTGTTATTCCAGCCCCAATAAATAGAAATCTTATTTGTCTTGTTTTTTGGTTTTTGGGCCACACCCAGCAACACTCAGGAGTTATACCTGCACTCAGGAATTACTGCTGGTGGTAGTCAGAAAGCCATATGGAGGCCAGGAATCCAACGTGGGTCAGCTGCACGTAAGGCAAGCACCCTATTCACTGTAATGTAGCTCCAACCCCTGTGACAATTCTCAAGTGTTCAGCTATTACAGTACTGAAGTTCTAATAATTTTTCTAGATAATTAAAGTCACTCACCAGGGCTGGCCACTGTGCAATTGAGACTC
>JAJIBD010018577.1:0-23720 GCA_021461705.1 Cryptotis parvus | reverse complement strand
CCTTTGATTTGTAGTCAAAGCTATGGTTTGAAGATTTTTTTTCCTGTATGTGACTATGTTTCAATTCTGTGGGCTCAGAAATAACCAATCTAAGTCAAAGTTCTACTGTCTTAGGTGTTAAATCATTTCTGTTTTCCATTGTCCAGTTTCTTTTTGCTGATTATTTTTCATTTCACCTTTTCCCTGTCTATTGCCAGTCTGGTTTCATTAGATGAGTAAGTGATACACTTCTAGATGATGCAAATGAAATTGCAAACAATTGGATAGCATCTGAGTCTGACAGTATAGTAATGGGTCAGTATGTCTGCTCTGCTTATTAGCTTTTATTAGTTTTCAAGTTTTATAGGAACAATAACTTTTCTTGAATTTACTTTTAAAAATTTAATCATATGTATGTGAACAAAATTTATGTAAAACAACAAAATTTAAAAACTATATATATGTATTTAGAGAGAGAAAGAGATTTAAAATTTTTGTTAATTTCCCCCACGCTTTCCTCCTCAGGTAATTTGCTCTCTGTTATCAACATCCAATGGTTTTTCTTTATTTTTGTTTTGTTTGTTCATCAAGTTTATGCCCTTTTTATTATGCACACAGAAATTATCCAATACTATTCTTTTGCCTAATGACTTACTCTGTTTCCTATAATTCCCTTGGTCAACTTTCCATTTTGTTCTAAGTGGCAAATTTAGTTTACCTTTGTACTCTCTACACTCTGTACATTTATTCCAGCAATCTCTTTTGCCTGAATTACTCTCCTCTTCCACTCCTCCCAAATATCCCCACTTGGTTTTTAAGAACCAGTTGATTAAAAGCTTAATGAAGATGTCAACAAATTAAACTCTTTTTTTTTTGCTTTTTGGGTCACACCTGGCAATGCTCAGGGGTTACTTTTGGCTCTTCACTCAGGAATTACTCCTGGCGGTGCTCAGGGGGACATTGTGGAATGCCGGGGGATCGAACCGGGTCGGCCATGTGCAAGGCAAATGCCCTACCCGGCTGTGCTGTCGCTCCAGCCCCAACAAATTAATCTTAATAGCATTGCATAGCTGCTTATTTACTTATGTCCTCCACATCCCCCAAAACATATACACACACATAAGCTTATTATGAATAGTTAACTTCACCAGTAATAGAAAAGTAACCTTATCATAACTATAACAAGTGATCTTTCTTAAAAATTGTTCTACCCACGATATAAAGGTACATACTGCATAAAGAAATTTTTAAAACAGTTAGATCTAATCAGTGACTTGGTAATAAAAAAATACAAGTTTTTTGTTAGCACTTTCCAAATTTTATAGAGTGTAGTTTGGGAGATTACAAAGCACAGTTGTTAAACATATGTCTTAGTCTTGTTTAAGGGACCACAAAAGAGTGAATTTTTCATTGTCACCTCAGTAGAGCCCAGTGGTATGTGAGTGACACCAATCTTGGAAAATGTAGAAATAGCATCATTACTTTAGGTAGGTGTACTGTAAACTTTCTTTATGACAGTTTTATAGATATTATCTGAAGTGGGTATGCCAGCATCAGCACTTGTTAAAATTGTGGTGACTGGTTCATTGTGTTTTCTATAGCTGCACATAAATCAACTTCTCTGTTGGAATAGCTAGTACAGCTACTAGCAATGATGTAAACAAATTGTGATTTTCTGATGTCTTTAGGTTAACTAAATCGTATGTCTGTTAATAAACTTAATATAGCTTCCAGGAACCTTATATTTGGATAGTTTGCCATTCCTTTTGTCATTTTTATTGAGATTTATCAATAGAAACATATTCAATGAGAATTCACTTCTCAGAGGGATTTTTGGTAAGTTTTCACCAGTCTTAGCTGAGTGAAATCAACTGTTTTCATTTTTCAAAAATGAAAAATCAATTTGTTCTTGGAAATTTTTAACAAGTTGTACATTCAATACTTTTTTTAAGATTATATAGTCTTAAAAATTATTGCAAGTGCTGTTTTAAAATTATATTTTCAATTGAAAAAGTTTTTTTTTTTGGCTTTTTGGGCCATACCTAGTGATGCTAAGGGAGTTACTCCTGGCACTGCACTCAGGAATAACTCCTGGTGGTGTTTGGAGGACCATATGTGATTCCAGGGATTAAACTCAGGTCGGTTGGATGCAAGGCAAGTGCCTTAACTCTCTCTGGTCCCAAAATTGTATGAATGATATTTATTTTGCATTTAAAAATTCCAACATTACTTAATAAAAATGCAATGTTGCTTACAAATGGCTCTATTTCTGTGTATATTCTACTGATATCACACAACAGGGCAATTACGAGCCTCACTTAAGTGTTTGCTAAGAGATAGAAAATTATAATACAGGGGCCTAAGCGATAGCCCAGCGGTTAGGGGCATTTGCCTTTACTGCCGGCCGGCCTCTGCCGGCCTGGGTTCGATCCCCCAGCATCCCATATGGTCCCCCGAGGCACCACCGGAGTAATTCCTGAGTGCAGAGCCAGGAGTAGCCCCTGAGCATTGCCGGGTGTGACCCAAAAAGGAAAAAAAAAAATGAAAATTATAATACAGTTCTGTGAAGTGGGTGTGAATATACAAAATGAAGTTTTCTACAGTCATGCCTCTTTATTTTACTTCCTTCTATTGTACTTCTCAGGTATTACTTTTTTTTAAACTTTATTTAAACACCATGATATATAATTTTTCACAACACAGTGTTGGAATTCAATATTCCAACACCATCAATGTGCTCTTACCATTACCAGTGTCCCTAGTTCCACACCCCCTACCACAAGCCTGCTAATTAAAATAATGAATTAGCAGGCACTAGTTAATTTATTTTACATTGCTTATTGCAACATATATGTTGCAATGATGTTGCTAAAGTCATGGCCTGAGGATTTACTTAGCTGTTAGGTGCATGTTGGACCTTATGTATTATTGTTTTCACTCATTGAGCTCAGTGGACTTTTAGTCAATTTTCCCATCTATTTTTCTTATTTCTTCTGAGCAGTCAGTTCTCTGAATTTTGAAGGTGTTTCACAACTGAGTGTGCCACTGCATGCTTCAGGGGCCTTGGAGCTGGGATGATCAATTGCAGGTGTCTCTCTGGCCTGTATGAGATCAGTTCTGAAACTGGGTTGATTCTCTTTCAGAGGTAGGAGCCAGATCTGGGTGTATAGAGTCCTGGGCCTTTTGCTAGGCAGAAACTCAGTCTTCTTCCATACTGCCTAGGGTGGAATGATCTTGGCCCAGTGGCTGCCTGGCCTTCCTGGGATAACACTGCTGTCAGTGTCTCTATGAGATCAATAAGGTACTAATTTTTTAAAAACAACTGGAAAGTTCATAACAGCTACACCAAGCAAGTTCTTTAGCACAATTTTTCCCAATAGTATATGCTTTCATTGTGGCTTGATGTCATGTTTTGTTAATTATTGCAATATTTTGAACTTTTCCATGATCATTTTATATAAATATATATACATATATGTATATATATTTATATGTATATATACATATATGTATATATACATATATGTATGTGTATGTATATATATATATATATATATATATATATATAAAAAGGTGGGGGCGGAGCGATAGCCCATCGGGTAGGGCATTTGCCTTGCAGCGTTGGCCTGTACCGGCCCAGGTTTGATCCCTGGCATCCCATGTGGTTCCCTGAGCACCACCAGGAGTAATTCCTGAGTGCAGAACCAGGAGTAACCCCTGAGCATCGCCGGGTGTGACCCCAAAAAAGCAAAATGAAATAATAAAAGGTGATCACTAACAATGCTGTAATAGTTGTTTTGTAGCATGATGTGTCCCACACCTCTACTTACAACTGGTTCCCCAACTTCTTCCCTCTCTTTGGAACTCTTTACTTTTGAGATACAGCAATCATGAAATTATGCTAATTTGTAACCATAACCTTCTAATGACTTATAATGTTCAAGGAAAGGAAGGGCTCTTTATCTCTCAGTCTAAATCAAAAAGCTAAATATAATGAAGCTTAGTGAGAAACACACATGGGAAACCAAGAAAGTTAGACCTCTTGTGCCAAATAATTAATAATTTGAATGCAAATGAGAAATTTTTTATTATACCACCATGAGATATACAGTTACAAAAGTGTTCATATTTGGGTCTCAGTAAACAAATGAACAAATTTTTTAAGGGAAATGAAAAGTGATATATATCACAAGAATGATAAGAAAGTAAAACATTCATGTTGCTGATATGAAGAAAATTTTAGTGGTCTGAGAAAATTTACGAGCCTCAGTTTTCCCTTAAGCCAAAGTCTAATGCCAAGCAATGTCTAATTTTCTTTATTTTCTTTATTTGTTTATTTTTTTTTGTTAGAATTTTTTATTATACCACCGTGAGATATACAGTTACAAAAGTGTTCATATTTGGGTTTCAGTCATACAGTGTTCCAGGACGGAATCCCTCTACCAGTGCCCATTTCCCACCACCAATGTCCCCTGATTTCCCCCTTCCCTCAGCCTGTATCTATGGCAGGCAATTTTGCGTCTATGACAGGCAGTTATTAATTTTCTTCAGAAATAATCTCCATGACTGAAAAGATTATGGTAAAGGAATGTGGGATGTATCTTAGTACATGCCTTTCCTGGATGAGGCTCTTGGTTTGAGTCCTAGCACTGCAAAATAGAAAACAAGGTTCAAAAATTGGGCATTCCTCCGAAAAACTAGACATTGAGCTCCCATTTGATCCAGCAATAGCACTCCTGGGAATATACCCGAGAGACCGAAAAACACATAGCAGAAACACTATCTGTACTTCTTTATTCATCTCTGCGCTATTCACTATAGCTAGAATCTGGAAACAACCTAAATGCCCGAGAACAGAGGACTGGCTAAAGAAACTGTGGTTCATCTACACTATGGAATACTATGCAGCAGTCAGAAAAGAGCGAAATTATGAAATTTACCTGCAAATGGATGGACATGGAGACTATCATGCTGAGTGAAATTAGTCAGAAGGAAAAGGACAGATATAGAATGACTGCATTCATTAATAGGATATAAATTGATACCAGTGTTTTACTAAGTGTGGGAAATGGTAATGGAAGATTAAAACTCACCATTGAATATACACAAAGAGACTTAAGTGATAAACTCTAAATATCTGCAGGGCTAGCCACAATGTGTCAAATAAGAGGGAGAGAGATGCAGAGACAGAGAGAGAGACAGAGAGAGAAAGAGAGGAAACAGGGCTACCTGCTATTGAGGCAGTCTGGGGTTGGGTGGGAGGGGTGCGGTACATTGGTGGTGGAAATTGGGCACTGGTGGAGGGATGGGTGCTGGAATACTGTATTACCAAGAACCAATTATGAACACCTTTGTAATTGTATGTCTCACGGTGGTATAATAAAAAATTAAAAAAAGAATAGCTTGACTGAGGATAAACCTTCTATCCATATTAAAAACACAAAGATCAAAGGTACAATTCAACCTCTTTTTGTTTGGGTTTGAACTCACTTCAAGAAATTCATTATTTTTATTTCTCTGGTTAATTTCTTTTCTTCTTCTTTAATTTCTTCTTCCACAAAGATGTTCTGATTTCTTTTCCTGTCATGGGATAGAGACAGCGTTGTCCATCATGCCAATTGCATGCTGATTTCAAGGGATCAGTACTGCTAGCACATCTGACTAGACATAAATTCTTGAGTTTTTTGGGCATATCATCAAACTCTTTCAAAATACTTTTGACCATCTACTTTCTTCCAGGAAATGAAAAAAAAAAACAAAAATGTATTAAGTGCTCTTCAGGTGTTGATTTAGAAATTGCACAATGTTCTTCTTAGAGGTTTACTGAAGGTGGTTACATGAAAGAACAAATTTTTCAGTGTGAAAGGAAATAACCTAACACTGGGAAAAATGACCATCTAGAACTTTTGAGTCTAAAAAATCAGAGGCAGCTTCAAAACTTCAAAGGCTTAACTCTTGTTAAGGGCTAATGCAGCTTGTGACTTTATGTCAATCCAATATTCATTTACCATTGTTAAAATCCTTGGCCCCTTAAGAATTATGATTAAGAATTAGGAATCTGCTCTTATACTCTGTGAATAAAAAGAAAGCCCGGAAGACAGTACATCTATTTAAAAATGGTTTAATTATTTTAATAACTCTTACTATTGAGCTCTACTACTCAAAAAGCAAAGGAGAGCTCCTTTGGATGTAGGATTTTTTTCCCCATAACTCCGTTTTTGGTTTTGTCCTTTCTTTTTTAAAACTAACTCAGCCACATAATTTTTATACAAGTTTGGAACCTACTACCATTCTTGCTATGAGAGGAGGCAGATATCTGAGAGTTTTGCAGATATTAATAGATTTTGAAAGTTCTTTTTAAAGTTGCATGAGCCTTTATGCACCACTCGGTGCCCTTTTATACACATTTTCTTGTTTTCCCCTAAACATGAAATCCTGTTCTCCTGTTAATTCAGTTTACCAGAACTGACTCCTAACTCATATACTGGGGGCATCTCACATACACATACCCTACCCATTCATCTTCACACCTTTAGAAGGGACTGTGTAAAAAAGTCTTAGCTATCTGTTGTCCTAGATATGTTTTCTTTGTAATACAACCTACTGTCACTTAACTTGGACATTAAAGGACGTATATGTTCCCACATACTTCAGTAGAGTGGTCACTTTGAGTAGGAAAGTACTTCAGACAATAGAAAATTGCTTTTGTTGTCATCTGGTTCCCAAATCTTCCATCAGAAGTTATGTCATAAAGTCTGTATTTCTAGATCCATATATGCCATTCGTCAGTCAGAATATCATTTCTCAACCACCTCAGAGTTTTCAGCAAAGTGACTGTCAGATAAATGGTCAACCCAAAAGATTGCAAAGATTCCAGTCAATTCTAATAGAGTGACCTGGAGAGTATCATGCTGAATGAAGTTAATAAATTAGTCAGAGGGAGAGGAACAACGTACAATGATTTCTGTCATATGTGGAGCGTAAAGAATCATAATGGCAGAATAGCAAACATCCAAAGACAATGGAAACAAAGAATATGATAACTGGTATTTAGTAGGAAACATGCCACTTGAGGGTGGGGGGTAGGGAGAGGTATAGGACAGGGAGGGGTCAACATCTGTGTTGGAGGAAGCATTCAACCAATAGAAGGAGGTAGTGCTGAGCGGTGGTAAATTGTTATGCATGAATGAAACTCTGTTAGCTAAATAATATAAGTCACAATGCAAAAATTTACATAAAAATAATAGGTATAAGGACATTGCAAAATAAGTAAAACTACCATTATTTGCAGATAACATAATATACTTAGAAAACCTAAAGACTACCCCCAAAGCTCCTAGAAATAATAAACTTATACCATAAAGTGACAGGCTATAAAATCAACATGAAGCAACCCATGACATTTCTGTATGAAAATAATGAATAAAAAAGAAAAATTAAAGCAACAATCCTATTTATGGTTGTGCCTCAGAAAATCAAGTACCAAGGAATCATCTTAACAAAAGAGGTGGAAGATTTATACCAAAAAAAAAACCCTATTAATCACTACTAAAAAAAAGAAGATGCAGAAAATGGAAGTTTATCACCAGTTCATAGATAGGAAGGACTCATTTTTGTCAAAATGACAATCATATCCAAAGCACTATACAGATTAAGTGCAGTCCTGTTAAAATACCTATAGTATTTTTTCAAAGACACATATACTGATAAAATTTATAGGGAGCAATGACCCCCAAATACCCAAAGCTTTCCTGGGGAAAAAGATGGAAGGTTTTGTTCCCCTCAACTATAGTATAATCAGTGTGGTATTGAAATAAGGTTATACTCTCAGAATAGAATTGGCCCAGAATAGATATGACCCAGAGACATATCCATAAGTGTATGGAGAACTAATCTATCACAAATTCACAAAGAATTCAAGTTGAGCAAGGATAGCTTCTCAACAAATGGTACTGGGAAAACTGGTATATCACTTAGAAAGGATTTGAACACACACCCCTTTCTAACACCATGCAAAAATTGTGTTTAAAACTGTTTAAAGACCTTGATATCAGCCTTAAACACATAAACTATAATATTGAGGAAAATATAGACAGAATTCTTCATGACATTGTATCTAGAGGTATCTAATGATTCAACGCCCAACAGAAGCACCCGATTAACAAATGGGACTACATCAAACTAAGAACCTTTGCACTGCAAAAGACACAATAACCAAGAAAAAGAAAGATACTACACAGGCAGGGAAGAAATATAGCACTGGTAGAACTTAAAAGCAGGGACCAGAGCTATAGTACAGTGGGTAGGGTGTTTGCCTTGCACCTGCCAACCCAGATTCAATCCCAAGAATCCCATATTGTCCTCCAAGAACTGCCAGCAGTAATTCTCGAGTGCAGAGCCAGGAGTAACCCCTGAGCATCACAGGGTGTGACACAAAAAGCAAATAAATGAATAGATAAATAACAAGCAAAACTAACCAATCGCATAAAAAGAGGCAAGAGATGAAAAGAAATGTTTTTTAGAGACTTATAGATGGCCAAAAAGCATATGAAAAAATGCTCTGCATCACTTGCACCAGGGAAATGCAAACCAAAACAAGAATGAGGTAGCATTTCTTGTTAGTGAGACTGGCATGCATCCCAAAGAACAAAAACAATCAATATGGGCATGCATGTGGGGAGGGGGTGATTCTCATTCCCTGCTGGTCAGAATGTTTACTGGCACAATTAGAGAGGAAAGAGGAAGTTGGGCACTTCCAAAAACCTTAGAGTAGAGCTTCCACATGATCCTGCTATTCCACTTTATGGTATCTACCCCAAGGATCGCACATACTCTATTTCATAAAAATAAAAATCTGTTCCTATGTTTATTGCAGCACTTTTCTAAGTAGCCAAAATCTGGAAACAATCCAAGTGCCCAAGAACAGATGACTGGATAAAGAAACTGGTATATATATACAAGTGATATACTACTCAGCCAAAAGAAAATATGAGATCATGCAGTTTGCTGTAGGTGAATGGATCTGGAGAGCATCAGGCTGAAGGGGGTTAGAACAAAGGACATGTAATGAATGATCTCTCATGGGGAATATAAAGAAACTTAGTAAGGAAATAATAAATTCCCCAGGTAACAAACTGGTAACGGATCTCCAGTAGGAAGCCTAACATAGAAGGGGTGTCTTGGGAAGATAAGTTTGAGGAAGTGGGTACTGGGACAGTGTTGATGGGAAGCAGTCACTCTGGTAGAGTGTTTGGTGCTGGAACATTTTAGTGGGAAATCCTTCCATTGATAGTATTGATAGTATTGTAAATCATAATGCCTAAAATATAATTTGGAACAAGTATCTTTTAAAAACATTATACGTATAATTTAAAGTAAATTACACTGCCTTCCCTTTTGTGGTAGTTGCAGTGATTGGAAGTCTTCACACCCTTGGTTATAGTGGTTGTATTGGTTGTGGTTATTGCTAATGCCAACATCCCTAGCTGCATTCATACACACTAGATTGCAGTGTGCTGGAGATTACGCTTTAGTTGTGCTCCAGAAATCTAAACTGCAGAGCTGTTGGGATGACAGCATGTAGGGAAGTGGTAGGGATCACACTCACAACTTCACTGACCTCAGACCTCCAAGACGGGTACTTTTGGAAACTGAGCAGCTCTTGGCATGGCATTTTTCTTTGTAATTTTAACTTCATTTTGAGGGTTTTGCTCTTGGTCTCCGTTATACTATTTCAGAATAAAAATCATGAACCTGAATTCTGGCTAAATGATTTACACAAATTCTTTTAGTGTATCACTGGTAATTCTAGAAGCAGATATAATGTTCTAATAATGATCAAAGTTATGTTTTAATGCCAGTTAATGATTTGAAAAGACTTGAGACAAAATTCTTCTATATACTGTTGGTATTTTAATGTTCTACAGATTACCCAACTCTCCTTTCATCACCACAGGAATGTTGAAAAACTTTTTTATATAAGTATGCCTTAGTTATTTTCTTTTTTAATTACTTCTGTTTTGTTTGTACATTATATTAAATTTATTTCAATCTGTTTAGTGGAAGATGGATGACTAGTAAGTCAGAAAGAGCAAATCCTAAATCACACACTGGCAGTAAAACAATGTCAAAGTCCTATGCAGTAGAAAGCTTTAAATGAAGTTTTAAGTGTGCTGGTGGCTGCTGGCATGAGAGGGCTGAAAAATTTTCCTAGTAAATGTCTAAACGTCTATCAAATTCTTTATGCTGTAACAAAGGTTTCTTGAAAAAAGTTATAGAAGCCCATCAATGCACCACAACCTAAAAAAGGAATGCACCGATAACCAGATGCCAGTATTTCCATGTAAACTTCAACAGTTAAGCATACCACTGCAGTTGATGTAGAACTAATTGCCAAGCATTTCTTTCTGATAAAATTGCTTGTTTGATGGGTGAAGGTAGCACAGGGATGTGGTTGAGTGCATGCCTTGCTAACCTGAGGCTTAATCCCTGGCACCACAAAACAAAGTATCCCACTTTATCCTCCCATCAGTCCTGATAACAACAGGAGCAGCCCAAAAGAGGATGGGGTTGTGGACAGCAACAGGGGGGAAACTTGTTTGGTTGTGTGTGAGTGTGTGTGTTTCAAACTAGCAAAGTCTTAAGGGGAAACATTCCCATTTGTTTTTGTCTCTTCCTCTACAGCTGCAAGCAGGATCAATAACTGTCATAACTAAATTAAACTCTGCTTTGGGTTTTGACTATGACATTGCTCCCTAAGTGAAGGAGATAGTAATACTCTTTACTGTGACTATACTGTTCCCAAGGAAATAAGAGTAAAGAAAGAGTAGAAAATTATGGGCCCCACAAATAGCTTAGTGGCAAGAACACCTGCCTTGAAAATAGGCGGCCACAGATGTCATCCCATCCCTCAGCATGAAACTGGCAGCATTGCCACTTGAGGTTCTCAGTGCCACAACCAAATGTGGACAACTACTAGAGTTGAAGAGTATGGTCCCTGGTGTGCACATGTGCAGAAAGCAAATGTGTGACATCCCCCTCGCCTGTACACACAAGCAAATGTGTATGACCTCTGGTCAGAACAACGGCAAAAATGAGTTGGGAGGAGAAAAGTGACCAGAGAACTATTTAAAAAATGTGTCGCCTGGCATTGTACTAAGTGTTTGTAGAGAGTTGTGTGTCGATGGGAGAGGCGGGATTGGGACATCTATCTCTTCGGGAGCTTAGGCAAGGTGCTGAGCAGACAAGATGCCATCTGCTTACTAGAATGAAGCTGTACGTCACGCCAACTCTTTGGAAATGATTATATATTACAGTGACATTCGGGAAGAACATGGAATGGGCAATCACATATGGTAAAGGTTTTACTGTGTCACACTTCTGACATCTTCCCCTTCTTGGGCTCCTTTTCTTGTTTTCTACCATAGTTTGCTTTTAGGTTTTTTTCAATGGTGGTACCTGTTTTTTCCTTTAATGATGAAATTAATAGGATGAACATTTTAAAAAACAAAGACACCAGTTTTTAAAGTTCAAAGCTGTCATCATTGTAGTGGAATATGGGCAAATTTACCAGCAAGTGTTAGGTTCTGGGAATTGACATATGAGTGATTAAGGTAGCAGGGAAGTTGCCAAGCTTGAGAACAGGTGGGAGTTGAGAAATGAATTGGATCTGAATAGAATAGCACTAACTGGACCTTCATTGTAGATTTACATGAGTAATGAAGATAAAACCAACTACTTATCCCCTCTGAGATAGTGCACAGATAGTAATTTTTTGTGATTAGTCTCAACTACTTTAATGAGAAATAAAAGAGGAAATGAGAAATAAGAAGGAAAAAAGCATTAAAAGAAAAATCCAGGAACCAGAGCAATAGTACAGCAGATAAGGCATTTTGCCTTGAATGCGGCCAACCTAGATTCAGTCCTTTGTACCCCATATGGTTCCCTTAACCTGCCAGGAGTGATCCTTGAGCATATTAGCCAGGAGTAAGCACTGTCAGATGTGGCCCCAGAACAAAAAAAAAAAACCAAAGAGAAGCATTTGAGGTGAGTACAAAGGAACAGATCCCCCACAGTGGAAGTCTACAGTTTAAGATATAAGCATTAACAGGAATATATGATTTCTAATTTTTTAATTTGGGTGGAGGGCCACACCTGGATGTGCACAGATTACTCCTGGCTCTCTACTCAGGGATCACTCCTGGTTGTGCTCAGAGTACTCTAGGGGGTACCAAGGATTGAGCCTGCATTAGCTGCATGCAAGGCAAGTGCCCTACATATCATACTATTGCTCTGCTCTGCCCTCAAACACAGAATGCGAAAGAATATTCACCCAATACTCATCTGATAAGGGGTTAATATCCAGGATATATCAGGCACTGGTAGAACTTTACAAGAAGAAAACAAACAACCCCATCAAAAAATGGGGAGAGAAGAAATGAACAGAAACTTCAGCAAGGAAGAAATTCGAATGGCCAAAAACATATGAAAAAATGCTCATCATCACTAATCATCAGAGAGATGCAAATCAAAACAACAATGAGATACCACTTTACACCACAGAGACTGGCACATATTCAAAAGAACAAGAACAACAAGTGCTGGCATGGGTGTGGGGAAAAGGGGACACTCATCCATTGTTGGTGGGAATGCCGGCTGGTACAGCCTTTCTGGAAAAACAATATGGACATTCCTCCAAAGACTAGAAATTGAACTCCCATTTGACCCAGCCATACCACTCCTGGGAATCTACTCTGGGAAACCAAAAATACGCAGCGGAAACACCATCCCTACTTTTATGTTCATAGCAGCATTATTCACAATAGCCAGAATCTGGAAGCAACCAGAGTGCCCGAAAATCGATGACTGGATAAAGAAGCTTTGGTACATCTACACAATGGAATACTATGCAGCTGTTAGGAAAAATGAAGTTATAAAATTTGCCTACAAATGGATGGACATGGAGAAGATTATGTTGGAGCGAAATTAGCCAGAAGGGAGAGAGACAGTTACAGAATGACTGCATTTATCTGCATAACATAAATATATAGGTACATATTATGATACCAATATCCAAGGTCAAGTGAAACATACATCAGGAGGTCCTGGCAAAGGTGGAAATTATCACAAAGCGTGGGGAGTCAGAGGCTAGGTAAGACAGAAAATGGAACAGTGTGCTAACAATTGTGAGGGTACTAATGCCAACCTAGAACTGAGCATTAAATAGAGGCAAAAGGATACACATGACAACCCTTTAATGTATGTTCTGTAATCCATAGTCTGGAGAGGAAGGAAAAGAGAAAGATAGAGAAATGGAAAGAAATAAAGAACCTGCCATGGAGGAGGGCTGGGGGAGGGGGAGGGAACCGGGGGCGTTGGTGGTGGGAGATGGGCACTGGTGGCGGGATGGGTGCTGCTACACTGTATGACCAAAACCCAAATATGAACTTTTTAATTGTATATGTTTGTAATTGTAAAAATAAAAAAAAATTAAAAAATTAAAAAAAAAAAGTAAAAAAAAAAAAAAAGAAATTCCTTTAAAAAAAATATCTGACTTTTGATCCCCAAAAATGCCGTCAACCAATATACTGGTAGTCCTTATGTCAGCACATAACTGTATCACTGTCTTCCGTTCATCATTGATTTGCTCGGAGCGGGCCCCATGTAACATCTCCATATGTCCTGTCTCATGCTAGTAGAGCCCAAGGGCATCTGCTTGCTCCAGGAACATAAAGAGCCTCAATCCATTCCAGAATGAGGTCTATAATTGTTACTGGTATTTGGCATATCAAATACAACACGGGTAGCTTGCCAGGCTCTGCCGTGCAGGTAGCATACTCTTGTAGTCATCTCTAAGTCCAGCATTTATTTATTTATTTATTTATTTGTTTATTTATTTATTTATTTATTTATTTATTTATTTTTAACATTTTATTATACCACCGTGAGATATGCAATTACAACGTTGTTCACGCTTGGAGGTTTCGGTCACACAGTGTTCCAGCACCCCGCCTCCACCAGTGCCCATCTCCCACCCACCCATGTCCGCAATTCCCTCCCCCCTCCACATCCTGCCTAAATGGCAGGTTCTTTATTCTCCCGCTCCCTCTCTCTCTCTCCTCCTTCTCCCACTTTGTGGGTTGCACTACGTACACTTAGAAGCCATCATTTGCATTTTTTGTCTGTAAGTCCAGCATTTATTGATGAACTGCGCTGCTGCAAAGCGACTGCGCAAGCCGGGCTGTGATAGGCTGGTCTGCTGGGTGGAGTTCTGATGAGAGGGAAGTCCGGATGTGGAAAATGGAGGCCCTCATGGAGTGGGGGGTCGTCTGGCTTGTTGCAAGGCTCTGCTGTGGTGGCGGGCCAGGGCTAGAACCCCCCATCCCTCCTGGGCGCCTCGTGAGCGTCTGGGCACAGGGAGAGTAAGTATTAGCTCTGCTCCATGTCTGTGAGTCTCTCATGTCAGCACATAATGAGTCAATTCATTCTTTCTTAAGGGAACAAGAGGTACTACTCTAGTTGTCACTTACCACTTATAGTGTTCAGGACTTCCACAAAGGTAGGAAACACTTTTGAGTGTCCCAAGACTAGGGAAATAATAGGAGGGGTATTAAAACAGGCTACGATGATCCCAGTATTGATATTTTACCATCAGTCTCCCCATATACTTCCAAGCAAGGAATTATAGATAAACTGCAATTATTTGTTTAAGAAGATAAAAATACAGAATGTTGTGACTATTTGAGAAATAATTGAGGTTTAAATCTAATCTTAATCAGAAACTCTTGATCTGGTGTGTAAGTCATCCATACCCTTAGTATTCTTCACTCTCCATTCTGCTGTCTGCCGTTTTGGTAATTTTACTATCTATTGCTTCCTTTCCTAGAGGTGAGCAGCTATGTTCTGGGTGAATATTCTGATGGGAAAGAAGGCAAAAACTATGGGCCAAAGTGGGAGGCTTAAGGTCTTATATGAGTTTCATTTTTCTTTATAACCTCTATCTCCTATGAAGGGGTGATCTAATTCTCATCAGTTGGTAGGGAAAAATTTGATGAGAGAGGAAATTTAGCCCCTTGAAAAAGTGCTATAGTTTGGTTTTCAGTCACTATTTTAAACTAGAAAATATATTGTATGTAGCAAGTTTCCATCAGCTCCTTGAGAGGAGTAAATGAAACAATTTAATGTGGTATTTATAATGATATATTGTAAATTTGTTTTAGTGGTGGTAATCATTTTTTTATTTTTCTTAGTCACCTCTCCAAGTTTGTTCTTCATTTACAGTATCATATAATTTTTTCCACTTACAGATTTCCTCGCTCCTAGCTATAATCCACTTTGCTGTTATGACTGGGCTATGTCCTATTTAATTAATTTTATTTTCTTACTTCCAAAATTATTATTTGTATTTGGTAACTAAGCCAGATATGTCTTTTTTTTCTGGTTTATTTATGAAGTGTAGATGTAATATTATAAGAAATATTTTTTTTATTTTATTTTTTTCTTTTTTTTTCTTTTTTCTTTTTATTATACCACAGTGAAACATACAATTACAAAGGTGTTCATATTTTTTTAAAGTAAAAGGTTTTCATTGTGGATATATTGACTTAGATCACAAAATTTTATTCTTTGTGATGTTCAAAAAGCAATGACTGATATTTATTTTAATAAAATGCATGTGTTTACATAATTTCTGATTTATTTAAAGTGAGGGAGAAAGAAATCAGAAAGTTAGAAAAAATGTCAGTAAAATTCGAGGAAGGAAAGGATTCAAATCATGAAGAAATGTAATTGTGTTTAATAAAACATTTAGAATAGAAAAAACTTTTACAGAATTAGATAACAAATGAACATAAATGTCAAAATGCCCTCTGTTTTCAGTAAGTTTTTCACTTTTAAAAATATTTAGGTACTATAACAAAAAAGCGTGCGAGTACATATGAAATAAATATTGTTATATTTTAGAGGGAATCTAAAAACAATAGACATGCTGCATTATTGATGTAAGCCATGTCATCATTATTTAAGGGTAAAAGATTAATTATGCTATAAATAGCTCCAGCCTTGCAGAACTAGAAAGAAATGTAATATGGAGAAAATATTTGCACCTCCAAATGAGTTTTGCTTATCAGTTTTATCTTTGTGGACTTATGTAATGTTCATTTTGGAAGGATTTTAAATAAGGCTCATCCTACTTGAATGAAGTTTCTTGTACGGAGTTGCCTGCTTACACTGTTGGTCTCCTCAGCTCTTTTTTCAGGATATATTTCTAAGTACTTAAACGAGGCAGTGGTACAAATTGAGACAATTTATTAGTTTTTCAGGACATCTACTATTTATTAAGGTACTATTGTTCTGATGACCAGGAGCTCTGATAGCCTCATGCCTGAATGAGTGTTGGGAGATTTAAGCTTTGCCATAGGTTTGTTGGCATCTATTGTTAAGTCACTTGGCCTTTCTGAGCTTGAGGCTCATATGTTAACTGTATAGTCTTGCCTTTTTTTTTTTTTGCCTTTTTGGGTCACACCCGGCAATGCTCAGGGGCTACTCCTGGCTCTGCACTCAGGAATTACTCCTGGCGGTGCTTGGGGACCATATGGGATGCTGGGGATCGAACCCAGGCTGGCAGAGGCGGCGCGTGCAAAGGCAAACGCCTACCCGCTGGGCTATCGCTCCGGCCCCAAGTCTTGCCTTTTTTGAATCACCACATGAGGTGTGAAGAGTTGAAGGGTTGATATGAATATGATGTTATTGTTAAGAAAAACAAAAAAAAAACTGAGCATCTGTTTAATGGCATTTGTAAGTAAGTTTTTTGACCTTTGCTTCTCAGTCAGTTATATCTTGTCTGTAAACTCAAGTTTCTCATAGAATCCGATGAGGCAGTACCTTTGGTGATATAATTCATCAAGGTGCTGTAGGGCAGGCACAACTATTTTCATAATGCAGCTTGCTAGAAGATTTCTGGGAAGCTGCAACAAATCTGTTGCCATTTGAGACAAATCATTTTGTTGACCACAAGGCAGAACTGCAGTAGGCTCAGATGGGAGAGCTGTAGTCATTATCCAAAGGTCAGACTTGATAAGCAGACTCAACTGTTTTTTCCCCTAATTCCCATATGTCTGAGGGGCATGTGGGCAGCAGGGTAAGCCAGATCTCACTGTCACAAAAGTATTTACATGTTTTTCGGCAAATAGAACTGGTTATGTTCCATGCAGAATGACAGGATTCCTGTCTTCAAGGAGTTCTTAGTCTAAGGAATTAAGACAGCAGCAGAAATGCCAGGCACCATCTACATGCGTTGCTGCTTTACTCCAAGTAGTCATTCGAAAAGTGTCATTTGGAGGATTGAATGAATAAATGAGTGAACAGATATATACTGAATGAACAATGAACATTGAAAGGTAATTCCTTGGAGTAACAATTTGGAGAAGCAGAAATGACAACTTCAAAACCTTTAGCAATCTAAGCTAAGCTCCACTAGGTTTTTCAGTACTAAAATTCAAACCAAGAATGCATTATGCTTTATTAATTCACATATAAAATGAAAAATTATACATAGAATGAAAATAAATATTTTAGATCTCCTATGTGTAGTGTGTAGGTACACTCCAATATTGTAAAGAGATATTCTGAATAGTTTCTCATAATTATTTTAATCAATTCACTTCTAATCAATTCAGAAAGTTTTAGAGACATGTAACCTTCTTCTTTCAGTGATGGTGAATCATACTATGCATAGTAACATTTATCACAACACAAATCCTATCAGTGATACAACATGTTAAGGGGAATGATTTGTAGCCATAAGCTCTGAGTTCAAGGTGCTTCACAATTCAAAATATTGGAAAGTCATTAAAGTTCTCGTGAGCTGCAATTGTGTTATCTACAAATTAAGGATACTAGTCATTTTTCCACAGCATAGGAATATTGTGAAAGTACTGGGTAAGCTATAAAATTCTATTATGGTATCAGTTTTTATGAGGAAGAACCTTAAAAATTATCTTCCACATAAATATATATATATGTTTATATATATGTATATATACATAAATATATATATATTATGACACCAAAATTCAAGGTCAGGCGAAACGTGGATCAGGAGGTCTTATCAAAGGTGATCAGGTCTTATCAAAGGTGTAAATCACCACAAATGTGTGGGAGTCAGAGGTTAGGTAAGATAGAGAAGGGAACATGTGCTAATAATTTGAAAGAGCTAATACCAACCTAGAACTGAGCATTAAATACAGGCAAAAAGATGCACATGATACATACACCTCTAGGTGTATGTATTACGATCCACAATATGTAAGAAAAGGAAGAGAGAGAGAGGGAGAAAGAGAGAAAGAGATAAATAACCTGCCATAGAGGCAGGCTATGGGAGGGGGAAGGGAATCAGGACATTGGTGGTGGGAAATGGGTGGAGGGATGGGTGCTGGAACACTGTGTGACCGAAACCCCCAAACATGAACAACCGCCATTGTATATCTCATCACTGTATCACTGTCTTCCCATTGTTCATCGATTTACTCGAGTGTGCACCAGTAACATCTCCATAAGTCCTGTCACAAGCAAGTGTAACCCAAGGGCATCTGCTTGCTCCAAGGACAGGAAGAGCCCCAAACCATTCTTCAGGTCATGAAGCTGAGGTCCATAATTGTTACTAGTTTTTGGCATAACAAGTAAATAAAACACGGGTAGCTTGCCAGGATCTGCCGTGTATATCTCATGGTGGTATAATAAAATATTAATTAAAAATATCTTCCAGAGAACCAAGACTTTGATTTTTGATATTCTAGTATATAGGGAGAAGTGCAGTCCTGAATGTTGCTTACCACACTGAGAACTTACCACTTGCAAACAATTATGCAAAGGATTTCTTTAGTTACCATTATATATAAGGCATTTTAACTTGGCAGCTGAACAGATTTGAACTCCATTTACGTTCTGCTATTCTTTTGAGGACTTCTCCAGACTTCATTTATATTTACTAACCCATAATGAATATACCATGAATTGCTCTGGTTTACAGTATCTAGAATGTAGCTGTTTCATTGATAGATCGTCATAGCATTTAACATACACTAAAGTTGTTAGAAGCTTTGCTTTATACAATTGTCATCTCCACTCAACTATAAAATGGCCATTTCAGTTTGGAGGAGTATTACTCTACTACAAGTAAATCAATTCATCTTGGTTTAATGCGCCAGGAAAGCCACAGCCGTTTCTTTTTGTGTTGGATGAAGTTGTAAATGTGACACCAAATGTTCAAATCGGTTGTTACTGAAACTCAAAGCTATTTCCAAGAGGGAAGACAACTATTAAGAATGAGCATAGGAAAAAAAGGAAACATTTGTAGATGTATTAAAATAGAAAACATAAGCTGATTAGGCAAAGTTCCAAAGATTCATTAGTTTATTAAAGTAGATTGAAATGACTGTTTGAGAGATTTAAATAAATTAACCTTTAATGAGTACCCAGGGGCCAAGGAAAAAAGAATGACAGAGGATTAGGTGTATTTTGTCTGATTGTTGCATAATGCACACTGATTAGTTTATTCTGCATGCTCATTGCTGTATAACAATACTAATAAATAAAAAGATTAAAATAAAGTATCTCTAGATTATAATTGCGGTGTGCTCTTATGTGTACACAAATACCATTCTTGGATTTAATAGCAGTTCCTATAACTTTGTAGCTGTAGACAGAAATTCTTGTCATTACATCATTACATTCTTATATATCCCATGTGAACAAAGCTTGGTCATTGTGGACAATTTATTTCTAACGTGCTGAGGATGTTTTTAGCATATCGTCATTACATTCTTTTGTGTGTTTCACAAACTTGTACTCTAATATGAATTAACAGCAAATTTCTTAGAAAACATACTGATGTTCAAGTATCTTATTAAGAGAAAAACAGTGCTTTCTTCTATGTTTGATTTATAATTAACAGTATATTCAGGAATATTTTTTGAGAAGTTTAAGCAGTGATTATGTTTTTTCTTGGGGTATCTTGACCACTATTGTTAAAAACCTCTACTAACTTTAAATAAACTATTGAGCAGGCGCCACTAGGAAGGCATTCTTCCTGCCTCCCACCTACTTACCTTATAGCCATTTGCTGAATTGAATTTTGGGTTCCTATGAATGACTTTCCTCAGGATTTTTATTATTGTTGTTTTATCTTCAACTCAGCTTTCATGAGTGGGCCTTTATTTTTTCAGATGAGAAAACTTCAACCAAAATAACATATACAGGTTGATGGAAGATTAGAGGGCAGAACATACATATTTGTGGCCTATCTTTCACTGCACTTAATTATACTTAATTGCATTGCTTGCCTTGTTTGCATTTCATCAGACACTAAATTTTAGTGGGTTACTGAGGTGTGAAGTGTTATGTTTCAGCTTGAATTCCTCAATGTAGTTGAAGTATGGATGAGGTTCCTAACGGTCTTCCTATCAAGATATGCAGAGTGAAGTAAGTGAATCACATACTTGAATGCATGGTTACTGGTCTGTAATCCTGAAGATTGTGAAAGTTATGGCCAATCCATAGAGATAGTCTGGAATCTTTCTCTGTAAATGTGCAAGTAGTTAAAATATTCTAAGTATTTCAGCTGGCATCTCCTACAAAAAAAAAGGAAAGGAATACCGTAATTAATCCTTGCTTAACTTTTTCCAAATTTCAGCTATTTGTTTTGAAAAAGTTTTGGACAGTAACCATTCTAATATTTCTCCCAACCTTTTCTCTAAACATGTCAGTATGACATAAGGTGTACAAGTATAGGCCACTAATTATACTCTACACGATCACGATCACGATCTTCCCGTTGATCATCTATTTGCTAGAGCGGGCACCAGTAATATCCTCCATATGTCCTGTCTCATGCCACTAGAGCCAGGGACATCGGCTTGCTACAGGAACATAAAGAGCCTCAAACCATTATATTAGGTCATGGGTATGACCTAATATAATTGTTACTGGAATTTGGCATATCAAATACAACACAAGAAGCTTGCCAGACTTGCCGAGGCGGGAGGCAAACTCTTTTAAACACCTCCAAATAAAGCACTTATTGATGAGCCGTGCGGCCGCTTGGCCAAGCGAGCCGGGCTGTGATGGGCTGGTCTGCTGGGTGGAGTTCTGACGAGAGGGAAGTCCAACTGTGGAAAATGGCGGCGCCTGTGGAGTGCGAGGACAGGGGGTGGTCTGGTTTGTTGTGAGGCACTGCCGAGGTGGTGGGCCAGGGCTAGAACCCGCCGTGCCTCCCGACTGCCTCATGAACGGCTGTGCACAGGGAGAGCAAGGAACAGCTCTGCCCCATGTCTGAGAGTCAGTCTCTGGACCAGCATACCTGGGCCGGATTGAGGAAAAAGCTGCTGCAGGGTGGGTGTCGATGATCCGGGCTATGATGGGCTGGTTTGCTGGGTGGAGTTCTGACGAGAGGGAAGTCCAACTGTGGAAAATGGCGGCGCCCGTGGAGTGAGGGGGTGGTTTGGCTTGTTGTGAGGCTCTGCCGAGGTGGTGGGCCAGGGCTAGAACCCGCCGTGCCTCCCGACTGCCTCATGAAAGGCTGTGCACAGGGAGAGCAAGGAACAGCTCTGCCCTATGTCTGAGAGTCAGTCTCTGGACCTATGCTCTACAACCAATATCATTGGTTATATATACTGTTATATATTGACCAATGATATTGGTTCTATCTATATACTCTACAACCAATATCATTTCTTGCATACTATAATTAATGAATAAATAAACCTACCCTTTAAATGTTAAATGTTAAACGTTTCATCTACCGCTTTAGGAAATGAGGACTTATTTGTCCCATTTACAGCAGTGTTTTTTTTTTAACATTTTATTATACCACCGTGAGATATACAATTACAACGTTGTTCACGCTTGGGGGTTTTCGGTCACACAGTGTTCCAGCACCCGCCCTCCACCAGTGCTCCTCAGCCACCACCCATGTCCCCAATTCACTCCCCCCTCCACATCCTGTGTAAATGGCAGGTTCTTTATCTCCTCTCCTCTCCCTCTCTCTCTCCTCCTTCTCCCACACATTGTGGGCTGAACTACGTACACTTAGAAGCCATCATTTGCATTTTTTTGGTCTGTATTTAATGCTCAGTTCTATGTTAGTATCAGAACTTTAGACATTTATTCACACATGTTCCCTTCTCTATCTAAACTAACCTCTGACTCCCACACACTTATGGTAATTTCCACTTTCGGTAAGATCACCTAGTATATTTATGTCATGCAAATAAATGCAATCATTCTATGTCTCTCTCTTTCCTTCTGACTAATTTCACTCAACATGATTCTTTCCATATCCATCCATTTATAGGAAAATTTCATAACTTCATTTTTTCTGACAGCTGCATAGTATTCCATTGTGTAGATGTACCACAGTTTCTTTTATCCAGTCATCAGTTCTCGGGCATACTGGTTGTTTCCAGGTTCTGGCTATTGTGAATAGTGCTGCTATGAAAATAAAAGTGCAGATTGTGTTTCCGCTGTGTGTTTTTTGGCTTTCCAGGGTATATTCCCAGGAGCGGTATGGCTGGGTCAAAGGGGAGCTCAATTTCTAGTCTTTGGAGGAATGTCCATATTGTTTTCCAGAAAGGTTGTACAAGTCGACATTCCCACCAACAGTGTATGAGAGTCCCCTTTTCCCCACAACCACGCCAGCACTTGTTGCTTTTACCCTTTTGGATATGGGCCATTCTCTGTGGTGTGAGGTGATATCTCATTGTTGTTTTGATTTGCATCTCTCTGATGATTAGTGATGATGAGCATTTTTTTCATATGCCTTTTGGCCATTCGGATTTCTTCCTTGTCAAAGTTTCTGTTCATCTCCTCTCCCCATTTTCTAATGGGGTTGGCTGTTTTTTTCTTATATAGCTGTACCAGTGCCTGATATATCCTGGATATTAACCCCTTATCAGATGGGTATTGGGTGAATATTCTTTCCCATTCCGTCGACTGTCTTTCTATCTTGGTCACTGTTTCTTTCGAGGTGCAGAAGCTCTTCAGTTTCATGTAGTCCCATATATTTATATTTTCTTCTAGTTGCTTTGTTAATGGTGTTTCACCTTTGAAGATGTCTTTAGCATCGATGTCGTGGAGGGTTTTTCCTATATTTTCTTCAACGTACTTTATGGATTCAGGTCTGACATTGAGATCTTTAATCCACTTTGAACTGATTTTTGTGCAAGGTGTTAGACACAGGTCCAAATTCATTTTTTACATGTAGCTGTCCAGTTTTCCCAGCACCACTTGTTGAAGAGGCTTTCCCTTACTCCAGTTTGGACTCTTTGCACCTTTATCAAAGATTAACTGATCATGTCTTTGAGGGTGGGTGTCAGGATACTCAACTCTATTCCATAGGTCCACCGGTCTGTTTTTATTCCAGTACCACGCTGTTTTAATTACTGCTACAGCAGTGGTTTTTATCCTGCATGTATATTAGAATTATCTATCCTGTTGTTTTGGAAAAGATAGATGCTTAGAAGATCTATTAGAAGTACAAATAGAGCTACCATAGTTACCAGTGATACTACTTAACGTCTATCCCCAAACATAAAAAATTAATTTGAAAGGACATATGCACTTGTATGTTTATTAATCACCATACTTAGTATAATAGCTAAGATATGGGAACAGTTGAAATGCTCAGCTACAGATGAATGAATCATAACGTTGTGTATATATATACACAGTGGAATGCTATGAAGCTT
>JAJIBD010018576.1:0-23427 GCA_021461705.1 Cryptotis parvus | reverse complement strand
GCCCCTTACCAGGAGGTCAGCTCCATGGGTTGCTAACAGCTTGGTATTGGAATAAAAACAGACATGTGGACCTTGGAATAGAGTTGAGTATCCTGACAACCAGCCTCAAACACATGAACATTTAATCTTCGACAAAGGAGCAAAAAGTGCAAAATGGAACAAGGAAAGCCTCTTCAACAAGTGGTGCTGGGAAAACTGGGCAGCTAAATGTAAAAAATGAATTTAGACCTCTATCACCATGCACAAAAATCAGATCAAAATGAATTAAAGATCTCAATATCAGACCTGAATCCATAAAGAACGTCGAAGAAAATATAGGAAAAACCCTCCACTACATTGAAGCTAAAGACATCTTCAAAGATGAAACAGCCACTAAGAAAACAAATAGGAGAAAGAGTAAACATATTGGACTACATGAAACTAAAAAGTTTCTGCACCTCAAAAGAAACAATGACCAAGATACAAAAACAGTCCACTGAGAAGGGGTTAATATCCAGGATATATCAGGCACTGGTAGAAATTTACAAGAAGAAAACAAACAACCCCATCAAAAAATGGGGAGAAGAAATGAACAGAAACTTTGACAAGGAGGAAATTCGAATGGCCAAAAGACATATGAAAAAATGCTCACCATCATTAGTCATCAGAGAGATGCAAATCAAAACAATGAGATATTGTCTCACACCACAGAGACAGGCACATATCCTAAAGAACAAGAACAACAAGTATTGGTGCAGATATGGGGAAAAGGGGACTTTCATCAATTGTTGGTGGGAATGCCGACTAGTACAGCCTTTTTTTGGAAAACAATGTGGACATTCCTCCAAAAACTAGAAATTGAGCTCCCATTTGACCCAGCCATACCAATCTGGGAATATACCCTGGGAAGCCAAAAGTACGCGAGCGGAAACACCATCCCCACATTTATGTTCATAGCAGCACTATTCACAATAGTCAGAACCTGGAAACAACCAGAGTGCCCGAGAATAGATGACTGGATAAAGAAACTTTGGTACATCTACACAATGGAATACTATGCAGCTGTCAGGAAAAATGAAGTTATGAAATTTGCCTATAAATGGATGGAGATGGAGGGATCATGTTGAGTGAAATTAGCCAGAAGGAGAGAGACAGATACAGAATGACTGCATTTATCTGCATGACATAAATATATATATATATATATATATATACGATACCAATATCCAAGGTCAGGGGAAACATGGATCAGGAGGTCTTGTCAGAGGTGGAAATTATCACAAACGTGTGGGAGTCAGAGGCTAGGTAAGATAGAGAATGGAACAGTGTGCTAATAATTGTCGAAAATGCTAATGCCAACCTAGAACTGAACATTAGATACAGGCTAAAAGATACGCATGACAACCTCTTAATGTATGTATTGTAATCCACAATGTGGAAGGAAAGGAAAAGAGAGAGAGAGAGAGAAAGAGAAAGAAATAAAGAACCTGCCACAGAGGCATACTGGGGGAGGGGGAGGGAATCCGAGACATTGGTGGTGGGAAATGGGCTCTGGTGGAGGGATGGGTGCTGGAACACTGTATGGCCAAAACCCAAATATGAACATCTTATGAACATCTTTGTAATTGTATATCTCATGGTGGTATAAAAAATATTTTTTAAAAAACTTAGTGAAAAAAAATCTGCCCGGAGTTAATACCTCCAAAGGCGGAGATACCCCTCTGATGGAGACTGAATCTAAATTTTAGGGCTTCCCTAAAAACTTTTTACAAGCTCTCATGAGGACGAAGGAGAGGAACAGATTAATTCTCTGAGCCTGCCCAGGCCTCAAAAGCCTTGTAGTTCCTCCTGTTCTCAATTTAATAGTCAAAGAGCAAAGAACTGGAAGCTTCAGGACATTCCTCATGACCACTCTTTGTTTTGGCCTTTTCTGGTGCTAACTCTTGTGATTTTTTATTTTTTGGCTTTTTGGGGTGACACCCAGCGACGCTCAGGGGTTAGTCCTGGCTCTGCACTCAGAAATTACTCCTGGCGGTGGTCACGGTACCATATGGGATGCCGAGGATCTAACCTAGGCTGGCAAAGGCCAGCGGCGTGCAAGACAAAGGCCCTACCCGCTGGGCTATCACTCCGGCCCCACTCTTGTGATTTTTTGTGATAAAACTGCACCTCTCCCAACCGGAGCTGAGTGCAAGTTCTGGAGAGCAAGTTGTTAAGTTTAAGATAGAGGCTTTCCTAGATCTTTGGTTTAAGAAAATGAAAAGGCAAATTTCTTGGTGGCATCTTTATTTAATTCAGCTGGAAAAGAGCTTTAGGCTCAATCTACTGTTGCCTGCCACCTTCATAAGTACCATAGCTTTTCATAAAGACAAACTGGACTAAATTGTCCAGTTTTTATTTGTCTGTGCTACGTCCCACGTGACTGGTGGTTTGCAGACAATTAAGTTATGTGATTGGATATTTATGGCAAATGACTTTTGGCAAATGGATAGTTTTGGCAAATGATTTATGGCAAATATTATGGCTAATAACAAAGTGTTAAATGTGCTCAAATAAAACTTTCAAAATTCGGTTATTGAAGCAACAAAAAACAGGTATCCTTAACATTATTCACCTTTAATTTGTCTCATGGAGAGCCGCTGGGAAACATGGATGCAGACTCAAAAACCAGTCAATTCACCTAAGTAAAAATTAATTATAAATGGGTAGCAGGTCTAAAAACACCTAATTTCTTTCAATATACAGTCTTAAATTTTAAATTGCAAACTGCTGTTCAAACCTTCCAGATTGGTTCATTTTTAATAATGATAATCTTGCTTTGCAGCCTATTGAACATGGTCCATCTTAAAAAACAATAATTTTGCTTTGCAGCCTGTTGTCTTGGTTCATCTTTAATAAAAATAACCATGCATTGCAGCCTGTTAATGCTTTAGCTGGATATAACCCCTGTTCTTTCTAAAAAAAATTGCCTTGGAGTGAGTTTAAAGGTAAAAGCACCTAAATAACCCTCCAAAAGAAGGTACAATAAAAAATATATATATTTTTCCTAAGTGTTTAATGTGTTAGTGTCTTAATGTTTCCTTGCTGCTTTAAAGTGTTTAAAGGTTAGAGCATGTGAATAACCCTCAAGGAAAAGGTATTTTGTAAGAATTTTCTGAGGTTTTTATGTATAGAAATGATTAATAAAAAAATATAATGGACTCCCATGTATTATGGTCAGTATCAAGGTTTTGAAAATTAATGTTTTCTAATGTTTTGTTTATAGGTTAAATAAAAAATTAAAAAGGAGAAAAAAGGGTGAGCTTTATTGGATGAAAAGTATTGAGAGTTTGATGTCAAAACATATGCAGAATTTCCAGACTTATTTGGCCTATCCCTCCTTTTTGGAAAAAAGAAATTAATCAGCTCCCCACTGCAAATCTACTTTATTTAATGGAAAAAGCAGAAAACACCCACCAATTACCTCTAACACTATCATCCTCACTTGGATGGTTCCAGTGGAGAGGAGTATATCCCCGCTTTGGATAGACTAACCTAGAGCCAGTCTCATCTTGTTGTCGGTGCTTGATTACTGTCATGTTTAGAAATGTCCACACAACCTCGTAGGATAGAAGAGGTTGTAGGTTGCTCACATATAAAGCAAAAAGATGAGCTGTATAGCACAGGCATTAAGAGGTTAATGTAGTGGACTTTGCTTCAATCCCTCAAATGCCACATGGTCTTCTGAGTATCTAAAATAGAATTGAAAATGAAACAACCACACCAAACAAACTCATTATTTTTTTAAGTTAGCACGTTCTTCTCAGTAATTTATGAGTTTAGAAGATCACTTGATCACTTGACATCCCATTATTCATCGATTTGCTTGAGTGGGGGCCAGTAACATTTCCATTGGACCCTATCACGTGCCAGTGTAGCCCAATGGCATCTGGTTGCTTCAGGAATACGAAGAGCCTCAAATCGTTCATTCAGGGTCTTGACAAGGAAGTCTGACCATCTTGTAGGTGGGCGGCCACGTGGTCTTTTGACATCCCTTGGGATCCAGTCGGTAACGGGCTCTAGTCCAGTGGTCATCTCCAAATCGCATTACATGTCCAGCCCATCTGATTTTCGAAAAGAGCATCCCTGACTCTGGAACAGCGACAAAGGTCGGAGCTCCGGATTCCTTCTCTCACTTGAGTGAGGCGTGATATTCCAAGCATAACTCTTTCGATTCCTCTCTGGGAGATCCGAATAGCATTCTCATCCTGCTTTCGTAGGGCCCAGGTCTCTGAGGCGTATGTTAATGCAGGGAAATGGTGGAGTCAAAGAGATGTGCCCAGAGCCGGAGGTTCTTTGTCCTTTTAGCTATTTCTTCGATACCTTTGAAGGCATTCCATGCCGCTCTCTTCCTCCTGCGCAGCTCAGGTTTTAGGTCGTTCATCATGTTGACTTCCCGACCTAGGTACACATAACTGCTGCATTCAGAGATATCTGTTCCATTGAGAGTGAATGGGGCCTCTGGAACTAGTTCATTTCTCATAAACATAGTTTTGTTGAGATTCAGCTGTAGACCTATCTTTCCACATTCTCAGTCAAAGTCAGCCAGTATTTGTGCCGTTTGGCTAATGTTTGAGAAGGCGAGAGCCTCCTCTTCTGAGGAGGCAGAGGTGGTGCAGGAAGCAGGTAGGTGGCGGCTATGGCAGAGGTGGGATCCCGGCAGTGAGGCAGTGCCCTGACTTGAGTACCGTGGTGGAGTGGCAGGAGGAGTGCTGCGTGGTGAGGAGGCCCCCTCCAGGCGTGGACCTGGGACTGGCCATGCGGGCAGCACGGCATGGCTGCAGCAAGCGATGACTGAGGCTGGGAAGCCCCTTGGCTTGCTGCCCCTGTTCCGCAGGCCGGCCCGCAGGGCAACATGATGACCGACAAATCGGCGGTCACCTCTCTTACCATCTTTACCGCCACCATGTTTCACTGCACTCAACAAGGACCGCCAGTTTGGATGAACCGGGCATGTGTCCTCTGGCTACGTGGCGTGGCTGAAGGGCATGTACTGCTTGTCAGGGCAGAGAGCAGGTTTAGAAGAATCCAACAAAATTAGATAATACTGTACAATAGCTTTTCTTAGTCAAGAACTGTATCACTGTCTTCCCGTTCATCATCGATTGGCTCGAGCGGGCACCAGTAACATCTTCATATGTCCTGTCTCATGCAAGTAGAGCCCAAGGGCACCTGCTTGCTACAGGAACATAAAGAGCCTCAAACCATTCCATCAGTTCATGGGAATGAGGTCTATACTTATTACTGGTATTTGGCATATCAAATACGACACGGGTAGCTTGCCAGGCTCTGCCGTGCAGGTAGCATACTCTTGTAGTCATCTCTAAATCCAGCATTTATTGATGAACCGGCGGCGCAAGTGGCCACGCTGAGCTGGGCTGTGATAGGCTGGTCTGCTGGGTGAAGTTCTGATGAGATGGAAGTCCGGATGTGGAAAACGGAGGCCCTCATGGAGTGGGGGACCATCTGGCTTGATGCAAGGCTCTGCTGGGGTGGCGGGCCATGGCTAGAACCCGCCATCCCTCCTGGGCGCCTTGTGAGCGACTGGGCACAGGGAGAGCCAGTAGCAGCTCTGCCCCATGTCTGTGAGTCTCTCACAGACTTTGAGATTTTTTAGTTAAGAATAACAAAAAATATATTGGTAGAAAAAAAATAGTTGTTTATTTCATTTTTTCACTTTATTTAAACAAAGATTTACAAAATTGTTCACCATATAGTAGTTTCATGTATTCAATATTCCAACACCATTCCTACCCCACCAATGTGCCCTTACCTCTGCCAAAGTCTTTCATTTCCCTCTACCCCCATGCCTGCCTCCTTGGCAGGCACTAAATTTATTTTAAGTTGTTTATTACAACATTCATCTTGTAACTGATACACATTCATCTCATGTTTCTAAAGTCGTGACCTTTTAACTCAACTTTATATGCAAATTGAGCCATCTGCGTTGTTGCTTTCACTTGCTGAACTTATTGAAGTTAATGGTCTTCTACTCAATTATTAACAAAGTTGCTCATGTTAATTTGTTACAAATATTCAATATTGTACTCCAATCCCACCACCACTGGGACTTCACACCACCTTTTTATCCAATTTCCCACCCATTAAGTCTGCCCTATAGTAGACCCTCAGTATTATATTGCTTTTATATTGCTTGTATAGATAATTCGCTGAAAATGATCAAGAAATGTTTGTATCACATTGTTAAAATCTCACAATGGAAGCAATAAACACTTGTATAAGAAATTACAATATGTTGTCACAGGATAGGAAGTTTGTGTTTATGTTATGTTATTGGTACCTTCTAATTTACATGCCATTAAGTATGGTTTGCTACTAGGTATATCAGTATTGTAGAGATTGAGATGCAGCTCCAGGAATTCAAAGTTTTTAATGAGGTGATAAATTTGTGTATATTTCCTCCTTCCTTTTTTTAAAAATATTTTATTATACCACCATGAGATATACAATTACAAAAATGTTAATGTTTGGGTGTCGTTATACAGTGTTCTAGCACCCATCCCTCCACCAGTGCCCATTTCCCACCATTGATGTCCCAATTCTCTCTGCCGTCCCCTAGCCTGCCTCTATGGCAGGTTCTTTATCTCTTCTCTCTGTTCCTCTCTCTCTCTCTCTCTCTCTCTCTCTCTCTCTCTTCCTTCTGTAACACATTGTTGATTGCAATACATACATTTAGAGGTTTTTGTGTGCATTCCTTTGGCCATATTTAATTCTCAGATCTGGGCTGGTATTGTCATTTTCAAAGATTAAGCAGCGCTGTTCATCAGTAAGTGCACAAACTGAGAGGATACTACCGAGATTATCCCACCTGCTGGCAGAGCCTGGCAAGCTACCCATGTCTTATTTGATATTCCTAAAACCAGTAGCAATTATAGACCTCATTCCCATGGCCTGAACAAATGGTTTGAGGTTCTTCATGTTCCTGAGCGAGCAGACACCTTGGGCTAAACTAGCATGTAACAGGACATATGGAGATGTTACTGGTGCTCGCTTGAGCAAATAGATGAACAATGGGAAGACAAGTGACAAGTGAAGTGATTAGCACACTGTTTCCTTCTCTGTCTTATCTAACCTCTGACTTATCAACCCACGTTTATGGTAGGTTCTACCTATTGACAAGACCGCCTCATCCATGTTTTGTCTAACCTTGAATATTGTTATCATACTACACACACACACACACACACACACACACCATGCACACACATATATGTAATGCAAATAAATGCAGTCATTCTATATCTGTCGTTTTTCTTCTGGCTAATTTCACTCAACATGATCCTCTCCATGTATTGTAATTTCACTCAACATGATCCTCTGCATGTGTTGGCAAGAAACATATCTAAGGATATATGAAGTAACATCTGATAGATACTGCCTGTTAACAGATACACAGGGTTTTCTGGCAGACTGCATCCCAACAGAGTTAGTATGTAGAATTCCCTAGTAAGACTGTTTTCATGTTAGCAGATACACAGACACTGCTATCCTAAGTCATTTCTCTGTTCCTTGTTGTCTGTAACTAGCCCAAGATGGAGTCTAATGGATGCTGCTTGAAGTTAGACAGAAAACAGGTTTTTTTTTCTTGTTTTTATGTTACTTCAAAGTCTGACAAGGCCTTGCCATCTGGGGCTAGTCAGGATGGCTGAGTTAACATACTGTTACATTCCTTTGTTTATCTTACCTCACCTAAATAGCACCCCCTGCAGGTTTTTGGCTCCTGTTTGTCTCCTTCCTATCATCCTCATATTCTATGCTAAGAATGTGAAATGCTTTGTAGTGTAAACTGTGCAAACTAAACTCTAAGTTGTATTGTCCTTTGATACTGTGAGATATAAGAGAGTCTTTGTTTAAGCTGTCAGTCAGCTGCCAAGATGAGAGCTACCATCCCTCCAGCTACTGATTATTAAAAATACTAATGGAAATATCTCTTGTTCCTGGACTCTCATCTCTGCACTTCCAACCCAACAGGACATTCCTGCTTCACAATGTCCATCCATTTATAGGCAAATTTCATAACTTCATTTATCCTAACAGCTGCATAGTATTCCATTGTGTAGATGTACCAAAGTTTCTTTATCCAGTTTTCATTTTTCAGGCACTCTGGTCGTTTCCAGATTCTGGCTATTGTGAATAGTGCTGCTATGAAAATAAATGTGAGGATGGTGTTTCTGCTATGTGTTTTTAGCTTACCAGGATATATTCCCAGGAGTGATATGGCTGGTCAAACAGGAGCTCAATTTCCAGTCTTTGGAGGAATGTCCACATTGTTTTCCAAAATGGCCGTACCAGTCAACATTCCCACCAACAATGGATGAGAGTCCCTTTCTTCCAGGAGAGGTGATAAATTTGGAGCTAAATTTTTAAGTGGGTGGTGGTCTTGGGCAAGGGTGTGACTGCTGGAACTTTGTGAAGAACAGGAAGATGGGGAGAGGTAGCCCATCCCTGACTCTGGGAAAGCCTGGAGATTTCCGCCAAAAAACCCACATACCTGAGTTTTTCAATGGGTTGATTTCTAGGTGTACTTGTCTGAGCAGTGGAGTCTAACCTTGAACGTGGCAGGGAGGTTTTCAGCTGCTGGGGCTCTCTTGAGATACAACAGGGAGCCACCCATAACCCTCCTGGGTGCCCCTAACACTCAGGATGTGGTGGGGTCCTTAAACAAGGACTCCAACTCTCTTATATCTCACAGTATCAAAGGACAATACAACTTAGAGTTAAGTTTGCATAGTTTGCACTACAAAGACATTTCACACTTAGCATAGGATATGAGGATGATAGGAAGGAGACAAACAGGGTGCCTGCATGGGGACCAGAAGATTCTCTGCCACTTGATGATCTCATTCAAGATCACATATGAGTCTCTGGATCATTTCCAGTGAATGGGATAACTCAAAACCCAAGGTAGTGCATTGGCGAAGAAACAGTATTTTTTAATACTGTGGATCCAATGTGAATTTCTCATTGTAGAAATACCATCACAAATATTAAGAATACCCATGGTAAACTCTGAAATAATCTGGAAATGTTTTCAAGTGTATATTATCTGTTTATTTATTTATTTTGCTTTTTTGGGTCACACCCGGCAATGCTCAGGGGTTTCTCCTGGCTCTGCACTCAGGAATTACTCCTGGCGGTGCTCAGGGGACCATATGGGATGCCGGGGATCGAAGCCAGGCCGGCATGGGCGGCCCTGCAAGGCAAATGCCCTACCCACTGGGCTATCGCTCCGGCCCCAGTATTTGTTTATTTTTGTCTTACGCATGTCTGCTCACATTTTTCTCTTCATATCTAATCAGTAGCGTAAAGTATATTCCCAATGATTTCTCCTCTTAATGCATTCAGTTCTCTAATAGAAATATTAACTTCTTTATAATAAGATAATCCAGTTCTGCTTTTATCTCCAGACTATACAAGATCTACTTTAAAATAGGTCAGGGAAGAGCCTCAGTGGTAGAACAATTGCCTTGCTTGAGTGAGAAGCCGATTTCCATTCCTGGCTTAATATGGTCCCCAAAGTATCAATGCCTGTAGCCCTAAGATGCCCTAGAAAAACAACAAAAATATGGGTATAGTGACTATATTTTATGAATGTATCTTAAAATACATATTCAAAGATTTCTTTAAATGTCCCTTGGGATTTAGTCTAAAGACAATGCAGTTGATATCAAGCACATGATAATCTTAGTTTCCAATTTTGATAGTGAGTATGATTCCCAGTGATTTAGAAAGTTTTGGAGCATCATCTAAGCATTTTTTAAAATTTTTTTATTATATCACCGTGAGACATACAATTACAAACATGTTCATAATTGGTTCTTGTTAATACAGTATTCCAGCACCCATCCCTCCACCAGTGCCCCATTCCCACCACCACTGTACCCACACCCCCTCCTGTCCACCCCCAGGCTGCCTCAATAGCAGGTACCCCCATTTCCTCTCTTTCACTGTTTCTCTGTCTCTGCATCTCTCTCCCTCTTCTTTTACACATTATGGCTAGCCCTTCAGACATTCATCTAAGTATTCTTCACTGTTTTTCTCAATTGTATTCTTTTGTTTCCATTAATTGCTTCTCTTGTTGTAAGATGATGGTTTAAACATAAATTTCTAATGCTAAAAAAACAGAATACCCATGGGGCTATGCATAATACCTAAGGACAACTGAAAAGCATACTTTTAAGTTTCAGTGAACTAAAGGAAAAAACTGCATTTACAGATTTTCAAGGTGTACAAAATATGAATTATAAAAAAATGACTATAGGTTAAAGAAGGTATGTGTGTGCAGTGTGGTATTATTTGATATCAATTAACTTTCAAAAAGAGATACATTTTACATTCGCAATATTGATGAGTCTTTTAAACATACATAAACTTCCACTTAGAAAAGCTAGAAATAAATTATATTTTTGCCCCAAATCATCAATTCATAGAGCTAGGAATTAAAAATTGTGTTTACCATGGGTGGAGAGGAGAGGAAATCGTTATTATTTAAAGGGTAATTCAGTTCCTCATGGCATGATGTAAACATTTGAATATGGATAGTGGATACAAACAATGAGATTGTTTATACTGCATTGTCTGCTTTTCAAATAAGAATTTGGTATATTTTTGTTAAATATATTTTATCACGAGAATTTTTTAAGGACTAGACAAAATTTACATAGCGCAAAGTTTGCAGTGAAGTGAACCTTCCTAAAGAGACCAGATGACCTAGGGATAGATGGAAGGAGAAAAATGTTGTTTGCTCTTTTAAATTTTTAAAATTTATTTAAATTGAGGCACTGTGATAATGAGGTAATCTGGCAAAAGACCTCATTATAAAAGGCCCTGCAAAGAGACTCTCCTTGCTAAGATAACCAGCTGTGCCCATTGCTCCATTCTGCTCCGAGAACTACCCATAAGCACCCCTTGTTTATCAATTAGCAAGACATACATTCTATGCCTTTGCCACAAAAAATTTCTAGAGTTGACACACCTACTCCTTTTTGGATTTTTAATTTTAGGGTAGACTAAAATTATTTTTATTATCTTTACATGATTGGCTCAGAACATTTCATAGTGATCTAAATTATTTTATGGATTTCTTATCCTTCTTATGTGATTGCCTTGGAATGGTTTTGTACAATTTACTTTCTCCCCGATTGGGTCCTGCTAGCCCTCTCCCGGGACTAACTAAACTAAAGCAGAAATTTCCAGTCTGATGAAACCCATAAAAAAGTGTCCCCTGAGAAAGCTAGATAGACCCTAGGAGGTCTTTAAAAAATGTGAAATCTACAACAAATGTGTGGAGTCAGAGGTTAGGTAAGACAGAAAGGGAGCAGTGTGCTAATAATTGTCGAAAGTGATATTATCAGTCTATATCTGGGCATTGTATATATCAAAAAGATATACATGATAACCTCTAAATATATGTATTGCAATCTACAATGTGGAAGAAAAGGAAGAAAAGAGAGAGTTAACAAGAGAGAGAGAGAGAGAGAGAGAGAGAGAGAAGAGATAAAGAACCTTCCATAGAGGCAGGCTAGGGAATGGGGGGAGGGAATTGGGGATATTGATGGTGGGAAATGGGCACTGGTGGAAGGATGGGTGCTGGAACACTGTATGACTGAAACCCAAACATGAACATCTTTGTAATTGTATATCTCATGGTGGTGTAATAAAATATTTTAAATAATAAAATAATAAAATAAAATAAAAATACAGGGAAAAGGAGAAAAAGAAAGGAATAGTTTTAACTAGGAAGTTCTTAACCATTGTAGATTAGGAAATAAGAACTCAATTTATATTTATAGAGATTAACAGAACTCTCATTTTAATGCTTTACAAATAAAACTAACAGAGAGCTTCAAAAGCAATTGACTTCCTAGATCACTATCGCTATCTTCCCGTTCATCATCTATTTGCTCGAGCGGGCACCAGTAATATTTCCATATGTCCTGTCTCATGCTAGTAGAGGCCCAAGGACATCTGCTTGCTGCAGGAACATAAAGATCCTCAAGCCATTATATTAGGTCATGGGAATAACCTAATATAATTGTTACTGGTATTTGGCATATGAAATATGACATGGGCAGCTTGCCAGACTTGTCATGTGGGTGGCATACTCTTGTAGTCACTTTCAAATACAGCATTTATTGCTGAACCGCACTGGCCACGCCAGGCTGTGATAGGCTCGTCTGCTGGGTGGAGTTCTGACGAGAGGGAAGTCCAGATGTGGAAAATGGCGGCCCTCATGGAGGGGGTCATCTGGCTTGTTGCAAGGCTCTGCTGGGGTGGCGGCCAGGGTTAGAACCCTCCATCCCTCCCTTTCGCCTCGTGAGCAGCTCGGCTGCTTAGATACTAAATGCTTATGAGCTCCTGCTTATGATACAGTGCAGTCACATTGCTGTCAGCATAGCATGCAGTGCCTATGGACCAGATAGTGCGATATTCTGTCACTTGAATCACTTGAATCACTTGAATCCCGTTATTCATCGACTTGCTCGAGCGGGCGCCAGTAACATTTCCATTGGACCGTATCACGTGCCAATGTAGTCCAATGGCATCTGGTTGATTCAGGAATATGAAGAGCCTCAAACCGTTCCTTCAGGGTCTTGACAAGGAAGTCTGACCATCTTGTAGGTGGGCGGCCACTGATCTTTTGACATCCCGTGGGATCCAGTCGGTAACAGCTCTAGTCCAGTGGTTGTCTCCAAATCGCATTACATGTCCAGCCCATCTGATTTTCGATGGCTTGGCAAATGAGACAGCGTCCCTGATTCTGGAATAGCGACGGAGGTCAGAACTCCGATTCCTTCTCTCACCTGAGTGAGGCGTGATATTCCAAGCATAGCTCTTTCAATTCCTCTCTGGGAGACCTGAATAGCAGTCTCATCCTCTCATGCACTCTCAATGGAACAAACATCTCTGAATGCAGCAGTTATGTGTACCTTGGTCAAGGAGACAACATGACCTAAAACCTGAGCTGCGCAGGAGGAAGATAGCAGCATGGAATGCCTTTAAAGGCATCAAAGAAATAGCTAAAAAGGACAAAGAACCTCCGGCTCCGGGCACATCTCTTTGACTCCACCGTTCTCCCTGCATTAACATACACCTCAGAGACCTGGGCCCTGCGAAAGCAGGATGAGAATTCTGTCACACATAATATATTTTGTATGGTATATATTTCTATATCTTAATTGCTCAATTTGGGCTTATGCAAGGTAATTTTTAATACAGTAATTTTGAATAAAGGTAAGAATGAAAGTGAGCAATCCACCAGTGCATTACCCAGTGATGCTCACCATTCCTCAACTGCATTATGCAGTGATGCTCACCATTCCCTCAACTGCATTACCCAGTAATGCTCACCACTCCTCAACTGCATTACCCAGTGATACTCACCACTGATATTATCCTCAGGTTTCTTATACTTTCCCTGCACAGGGTCCCCTATGTGACACACATACATACTTTGCACAAATTTACTCAATTTCCTAGCTTTGAGGTCATTGTTTCATCAGATAAGGTGATTGGTGTGCTGTTTCCTGGACAGAAGAGGAACAAGTTATAAATGCATGGAGCAAATACTTTGCCCGAGGAAATGGACTATGTGAAGATAAGAGAAATCTTCCTCCTATCATTTTCCTTTTCCTCAAACAGTCATTGTTATAGTCTGTGGAAACACTTTTATAATGAGGCAGATAAGTAAGGACTTGAGGATTTATGAACTGTATTGTCTTTTACCACTTTATTATTTTATTTTTTAATTTTTTTTAATTGCTTTTTGGGTATACCTGGCAGTGCTCAGGTATTACTCCTTGCTCTGCACTCAGGAATTACTCCTGGCGGTGCTTGGGGAATATATGGGATGCCGGGGATCGAACCTGGGTCGGCACATGCAAGGCAAATGCCCTATCTGCTGTGCTATCGCTCCAGCCCCATTTTTTATCATGTTGGAAACAAGTAGACCTAAACACTTATCCAGGTCTGTACTTTTCTGTGAAAGAGCAAAGAAGTCTAACTTTTATTACATGACAAAGCGACTTTCTTCTCTGAGTGATTACATGGGTTGGTTAAATTAGAAAAGTCTTATGAAAGTCATAAAAGAAGATGTTTCTGAGGTGCTTCTGGGGTGCTTCTGCATAGGTTTGCTCTGCAAGGTCATCCCAAGCTTGCTTGAGAACACATCAGTCCCCTGGATGTAACTTAGGCCATCCAGGAAATATCAAAGCTTTCAGGTGCTGCGATCATGTGGACCTCCAAAATGCAGCCTTGATCCAGCATATGAATGAAAAAATTGCCTGTGAAAGTGCATCATTGAAATTAATATTGAGTTATGTAAATTTATTTATAAATATTCCTCAAAGAAGATAGTTTTACCGTTATTTATAAATATCAATATAATACTAATTCTTTCTTTAAAAACTTCTAAAGAAATTAAATCAAAATTTGATCAAAAATAATCATAGACATAAAAAATGTACAGATATGAAAACCATGAAAACAGCACAAACAAAAATGACTAAAATATTTAAACATTGGATATTTCCACTGAGTACAATCAACATATTAAGATAATCATCTTCACATTAAAACATTTCAATAAAACATTAAAACATTGCAAGGGAGAGAAGAACTGTCAAGTGCTCAATGATACTTGATAGTACCATTAAATCTATAGGGATACTGGCTAAATCCTCTGCAGTAATAATTACTTAATAACTTTAGTACACAGATTCAACCACAGAATGAATTTAGTTAAAAACAGGAAATTAACATTGTAAAGTTTTTTGCAGTAAACACTACCCTGAGGATAGTGATAAAGTAGATCTGATGGAGAAGATAACCGCCCCACCAACCCACCCACCTAGACAACATCTTAGAAAAAGATAAGTGATATTAAGTAAACAAGTTAGCAAACCAGATAATTTCATCTAGGAGTTGCTCAGGAATGAAGAGAAAAATAAAGCGATTATTAGACTGATCAATGGCAGGAGGTGTGGAAGCATTTGAGTGAAACTGGAACTAGAACAGGGAATTTGAACACCTACATCTTCCCTGTGCTTAAAGGAAAACCAAGCGAAACCCATCCGTGGGCATGAGAAAAGCTATGCAGCATGAAAAGAACCGCTTAAATCATACATCGTTGCAGAGATACATGTGAGATATACGCTCTTTTGTGAAAGGAGAGACATAAACCAGTTCTATCCGAGGATAAAATTTTTTCTGAGATGTATGTACCCACAGGATGATTCAGTGCTAACAGGCAATAGACTGCCATCAAGATATCTTTGTAGAGTATTAATTTTCTTGTATCACTTCTCTTCCGTTGTTCATCAATTTGCTCGTGCAGGCACCAGTAACATCTCCACATGACCTGTCACAAGCAAGTGTAACCCAAAGGGCTTCTGCTCCCTCCAGGGGCACAAAGAGCCTCAAACCATTCCTTCAGGTCATGGAAATGAGGTCTAAAATTGTTACTGGTTTATGGCATATCAAATACAAGACAGGTAGCTTGCCAGGCTCTGACGTGTAAGTGGTATACTCTCAGTAGAAGGCTCTCATCTCAAGCATTTACTGATGAACCTCAATGGGGAAAGATCAGATTTTCTCTTGGGTGGAGCTATGAGGAGTGTGGAGTTCGGCTGTTGAGAATGACTGACCTCATGGTGTGGGGTTTCCTCTGGCTGCTTGCTAGGCTCACTGGGTTGATGGGCCACAGCTAGAACCTGCCTAGATCTGTATACAGTGTATAAATGTGAAAGATCCTGAGTAAGACCTAGTCCTAACTTCCAGTACTAAGACTATTGTGTGGTGCAGAGCAGCCCCATGCTGGTGGAGCTGTGGGTCGGGTATCTCTCTTCCAGGGTTGCACCCGTGGACATGGAGGTGGAGGAATGGGAGAAGGAGCCCAAATCCCCACTCCAAGTCCGGCCAGCGTGGCCCTACCACACACATGTGAGTGAACCCTTGGAGCTATGTTGGACAGACAGGAGCTGGCTGGAGCCCTTTACCACCCTCTGGTGCTCTATGGGTTCCTTCCACGTGGAGCTGAGCAGAACATATGGGTCTGAAGTGGTTGGGTCTGGAGTGAATCTCCAGAACTCTGGAGGCGGTAAAGTGCTCAGCCAGCCCCTGGTTGAATCCAACATAACTCCAAGGGTTAGCTCACACATGCAGGGGAGGGCCACATTGGCTGGACTTGGAGAGGGATTTGGGCTCCTCCTCCCATTCCTCTACCTCCATGTCCGTGGGTGCAACCCCAGAAGAGACACTCCGGAGTATTAATTTTTAGCAGAAAAATATATAAAAGCAATACCCTGGAGACAGAAACAGTCAGAGAGAAGAAAAGACTCCCTGGAGCCTAGACCCAGGATGAGACTGGACACCACAGAGGACCATTTAAAAACAGCCTCATAACACCTCACCGTGGGGCCAACTGCCCTGTTCTAAAGTGAGGCATCCATTCTCCACAGCCAGCGCTTCATGTATTTAAGTGACAACATGATTTTAGAACCAGAAGGGACTAAGCCACTTGTCTTGCATACATCTGATCCACTTCAATCCCTGGCACCTCAGACAGTCACACAAGCACTGCCAGGAAAATCCTGGATGCACAAAAAACCGGACTAAATCCCACATACTGCCAGACATGACCCAAAAACCAAACAAAAATGATGATTTCAAACCTTGGGACTAAGACAGGAAAATGAGAGAAATCAGTCATATGCTACCCTATCTGCAGCAGGACACATGTTGGCTCCATGCAATTAGATGGAAGAACTAATGGGGTGCAGGTCAACGTCCTGACTTCCAGAGAGGAGAGCAGCCTACAGGTACTCACAGTGGGGATTATCCACCCCTGGCATTAACTACTTTGCCAGTTAGTTTCACTGGCTTGGATGGCTGCTTAACAGAAGAATGAGCACAAGAGGACAGCACAGAGGTTTGGTTAAAAAGGCCAGGGTCACCTTTTCTAGCACTTGACAAAGGGCAGATGGAAGCAGAGGAGAGAGATCTTTTCCCCTGATAAATAGTATAAAGAAGCAAGATCAAAGGTTATTTACAAACTTCCTCCACCCCCCCCAGGTTGTAAAATTACCTAAGAGTCAGGACAAATGAAGATTTGAATTTGTAAAGTTGGAGAGCAGAAATCTGAGTTAGCAGAATCTGAGTTAGTCCTCGAGATCAGTAAAAGATGGAGAAGTAAAGAATAACGTTTCATGGTCAAGGATGGTGGCCTAAAACACTAAAATATTCTGGAAAACATTCCAGAATATTTGACTGGTATTTGGCATATCAAATACGACACGGGTTGCCAGGATCTGCCCTGCAGGTAGCATACTCTTGTAGTCATCTCTAAATCCAGCATTTATTGATGAACCACACAGCTGTGATAGGCTGGTCTGCTGGGTGGAGTTCTGATGAGAGGGAAGTCGGATGTGGAAAATGGAGGCCCTCATGGAGTGGGGAGGGGGGGGGTCGTCTGGCTTGTTGCAAGGCTCTGCTGGGGTGGCGGGTCTGGGCTAGAATCCGCCATCCCTCCTAGGCGCCTCGTGAGCAGCTGGGCACAGGGAGAGCCAGTAGCAGCTCTGCCCCATGTCTGTGAGTCTCTCACAGGCTGTACCAGTTGACATTCCCACCAACAATGGATGTGTGTCCCCTTTTCCCGCATCCATGCTAGCACTTATTGACAAAACTATCATAAACATATTACTTAAATTATAAAATAATAATACTTAAAGAATGCAAAATAGAGAACTTTATCTTGTCTCTGATCCAGTAAAGTGTATGCAGGATTAAACAGGCCCAATTACAAGACCACAGACAGATTTACCTTCAGAAAGCGGTCCAAGATTCTGTTAGCCTCTTCTTTCTTTTTCTTTTTAGAATTAGCTTCTGTTCTAGCTGTACTAGTTTTTCCTGAAGAGTCTTGCATTCTACCCCTACTAGCTGCTGCTCCTGTTTGCTTCTGTTTCATCAGCTCATTCTCCTTCTCAATTCTCTCCCTCCTGGTTCGCTCCTCTGCCCCAAGAAGTTTTAGAGAAGAGAGAGAATTTAGTGACGAATCATCCCTGCATATCTGAGCTCAGAAATCAAATCATATAGAAATGAGAACTGGATAATCTGTGAATGTCTATCCCTCTTACTATCCCACCATCAGAGCACATTTGAGGAATGTGATGAGAAAGGCCCCATGTGACAAAAGTACAATCATGACTCCTCCATTGCTCAGATTTAGCAGCGTGTGTTCTATAGTAGGACAGGAAACTGTTCACAAAGTCTTTTCTAAGCAGTCTGTGAAAGGACACTGCAGAAACCTGCCCTCCCCATGGTAACCTGAATTCTGCACAGTACCTAGTAAGGCCTTTTCCCTTTCAGTGAGGGCTGTGTCTGACAGCAGGATGGATTTTTTCACTGCTTCCTGTGACTGCAAGAAGTTCTGGAAGACCCCATTGGACTGAAATAAAAAGAAAGAAGAAAGGCTTTAGATGGCAACTAACACATTATGCCCAAGTACGTTTTTTTTCATACTTAAAAGTTATGCACAGATGGCTTCTAAGTGTATGTAGTGCAACCCACAATGTGTAAGGGAAGGAGAAAAGAGAGAGGGAGAGAAGAAAGAGATAAAGATCCTGCCATTTAGGCAGGCTATGGAAGGGGGGGGGAGATTGGAGACATTGGTGGTGGGGAAATGGGCACTGGTGAAGGGCAGGGTGCTGGAACACTATGTGACCGAAACCTCCAAACATGAACAATGTTGTAATTGTATATCTCCTGGTGGTATAATAAAATAGTAATAAAAAGAGTTATGTACAGGCCAGAGTGATAGCACAGCATGTAAGGCATTTGTTTTGTGCGTTGGCCAAACAAGGTTGGATACCTGGTACCACCAGGAATAATTCCTGAGTGCAAAACCAGGAGTAATCCCAGAGCATTATCTTCCCTCCCCACACCCCCCTACCCCTAGTTATGTATAGTTTTCTTATAGAGCTCTATCTCCTTGACTAATGTCTTCAGCTCCCTGTCTGTCTACCAGTGCTACTTCTTCTTACCTTCTACTCTTGGTTCTAAACACTCAGAAAAAACTTTTTGTTCTACAAAAAGCACAATGTCCGGTGCTTTTTGATATTTTTAACCTGAGTGTGAATTGATACTCCTGAGATATACTGCTATTCTCTACCAGCTATTGATAAAAATTTCACAGTATATTTTAATCTCTCTGATCCTCTCTGAATAGATCTGTGAAAGGGACGATAATGACACATGCATTGCTCTTTGTTGATAAATTCTAAGAAATATGTGATTCGATGATTTTTACAATTAGACTGTCATAAAGAGTCCTTAAAAAATGAAGTGGTTGAATATACCATATATCTAAGCTATAACATATAACTTATGGTATTACATTATTGAGCGGTCTTCCTCGTTTACTAAAAAGTTAAATGGCGGCCGACCCGTGCTGGCCCGGGTTGGTCCCCAGCACCCCATATGGTCCCTCGAGCATCGCCAGGAGTAATTCCTGAGTGCAGAGCCAAGAGAAACCCCTGAGCATCACCGGGTGTGACCCAAAAAAGAAAAAAAATGAAATAAGAAAGTTAAATGGCACGAGTCATTTAAAATTAAAAGTAGATGGATGTAGTTTGAAGGACTAAAAATATAGAGAAAGAAGATAACTGTGTACTTATAATAATTCATTATATACTAGGTACATTCTTGCTGCCATAATTGTAAATCACTATATTTGTTATCACAGTGTGTAAAATCAATATGCATAAGTTTGAAATGTTATACCTCTTATGCTATTTTCTGTATAGTTGACTTCCTCTCACCTATATGATACACCTTGACAAAAGTTAGACTTGTATTTAGAAATCATCAAAGTAGCACACCAAATGCCATGCTACTGAGTTAATAAATCTTCTCTCTCTCCTGGATTTCAGAAATCCATGCTAATTATGGGGGTGAGCTGGGAGCCATTTCTATTCTCTTCAAAAATAAGAAAATGCGAAACTAAAGAGGTAATGTCATATTTGAAATTTATACTGCTTTCCTCTTCACTCTGTTCTATGAAATCTGTACACTTCACTTGTTCCTCACCTTCACTCCTTTTCTGGACACCTGCTTGTATTCCTCCTTAAGTCTTTCATTCCTCTCCATGTAGCGTTTGTGCCCTCCAGGACCAGAAAAAGCTCCTGCTGAAATACTTTCCATCAAGTCCTTTGAAAACCTCTCAATAATAGCCTGGCAGCATTTCTCAGATGCCCGTCCATTCTGCACCAAAAATTCTTCCTTTTGATCCTTTATGATTTTCTGCAAAAGAAATATAGAGGCTATCTTGCCGGTGGCAATAAAATTCCAAATAACCCATAGGATGATGGACCTAACCACGGTTCTCGAGAAAAGCATTCCAGTCGGGAAGGGACTGCAACAAAGGGAATAACAACAGAAAAGGGAACCAAAAGTTTTAATTTACTCACAACCTTATACCTCTCTACAGGATTTTGGGGGAAGTTTTTAACCTCTCCAGGTTAGCAAGCACAGTTTGGTGTTCGTCAGAAATATTGCATTTATTGTCAAAGATGATATGGGAGGAAGTTTAGCAGGATAAAAGTTTTGTTTCCAGGAATGAGTATGTTAGGAGAAAAGTATATCAGCTCAGGAATGACTTTTCCTGTTCTGTGCATACCAGGAAGTCGTCAAAGAATTCCCTTTAGAAGGATGTTGAACATGATTTTGCTACAAAGATCAGAGAATTTTTTAACAAAGAGCTGTATTCTTAGGAGGAAAGTTATAGTACTACTTTGAAGTTCTATATCTCAGGAGATCCAAACTCCCTTGCCCATGACTGAATGCCAAGGTCAACAGAGGCACACATATGTTTCAACATTCAGGGGATGGGTGACAAAGAGCAACATAAAATTACCACCAGCTTCTTCTGAAACTCCTGGTTTTCATCCTTGAATGAATGTTTCATGAAAACTACAATGGCCTCCCTTCTCACAGCCGTCATGTATGTCCAGCAGCTCCTGGACCGTGCCTGTTGGACATTTTACTTTCTGGGTCATTTGTTCAGTGTAGTGATCAGATGCCATCTGCACGGCAGCTGAGTTCTCGCGCTGAGCTAGTGTTGCCGCTGCATTCTCCAAACAAGGAACTGCTCCACTGTTGATGGTATTCACGTAGGTCTCCACCAGAAAAGTTAGACCTAGTTAAGCAAATGAGACATAAAATGAAGAGATAAATATCAAGCTATCACTCAATAGGACAAAGTATTCAAATTGGAATTTGGAATATTCAAAACTTAGTGAATAATCCAGGAATTTTTTTTTTTTTTTTTTTTTGCTTTTTTGGGTCACACCGAGCGATGCTCAGGGGTTACTCCTGGCTCTGCGCTCAGGAATTACTCCTGGCGGTGCTCGGGGACCATATGGGATGCCGGGATCGAACCCGGGCCAGCACAGGCAGGCCGCGAGCAAGGCAAACGCCCTACCCGCTGGGTTATCGCTCTGGCACAATCCTGGAAATTTAGAACTAGCAGATTATCATTGAATAGGATCCAAGATTTGGAGACTACATTTCTAAACATTTAACACACACTGGTATACCTAATTTATCCTCACTTTTGTTTTCCTAGTGACATTTCTTTTAGGAGGTGGGCATCCTAAAGTCCACATTGCTTAAAAAATTACCTTTATCCAAAATACTAAGGTGTATCTGAGAATGATTTCTCATTAAGAAATTTGAAAGCAAAATATATGGAACATAGACAGATGATTCAGTATAAATTATTTTTATAAACCTCTGCCTTTTTTATCATTTTCTGGTTCATAAGCACGGCGATTTGTGTTCTCACGTTTATGTGACATGTGCCACCCTTCAAACTTGTTACACACTTGGCACAATACTCATCTGCTGTGAACAAAAATCTGAAATGTTGAATAAATTTCTGGAAAATTGTATCTTGATATTTATTTTGGATTCTTCTGATCTCTGAAAATATCTGCACTCTTTTGAGAAGAACACTTTAGTGAGGGCCTTCATTTTTTTTACAATCTATCATTAATGCAGCAATTTCTTTTGTTATTTTTTTCAAGGAGCTGTTATTTATTTTTTATTCCTCTTTTTAAAAATATTTTATTATACCACCATGAGATATACAATTACAACGTTGTTCGTGTTTGGAGGTTTCAGTCACATAGTGTTCCAGCACCCCACCCTCAACCAGTGCCTATTTCCCACCACCAATGTCCCCAATTCCCTCCCCTCCCATAGCCAGCCTCGCATGGCAGGTTCTTTATCTCTTTTCTCTCTCCCTGTCTTTCTTTTCCTTCTCTTACATATTGTGGATTGCAATACATACACTTGAGGCCATCATGTAATGCAGCAATTTTTGAATGAGTGAAATCACAGCTATGTGACAATTTAAAGAGTTGTTTATAAACCCCATAATTGAGATTTAAAAAAAAATGTATATTTACTTAACTCATAGGAATACACATATGTGAATTTAAATCAAAATAGAATAAAAGCTATATCTCCATATATCCAGATTTTATTCCAAATGGAATAAAAAATGTTCTAAATACGTTATGAAGCCATTCTCATATGTTGGCCCCCATACCCATGTGAAAAAAAGGAGACTCACATTTCCCAGTGACAATGACTCCATCTTGGAGTGCCTTGGTTTTTGATTGGTGAATACATGAGGAGCAGAATTTTTTTGTTTGTTCCTGAAATTGGGGATCCAGTTGGTTTTCAGGCACATCCTCAATAATGGCTAGAAGATTTTTGTCATGGATCAGCCGATCAAAGACAAAACACTTCCATTTTGGAAAGAAATGCCTAATACACTCTCTGGAACTATTGGATGCTTCAATTTTGGGGTTTCTGCCTAAAGAAGAAGGATTATGCATATTTCAGTAAGAATAGTCATGGGCATGTGAACTGAATTTTTAGTGCAGTGATTTTTTTCCAATCCTCTCAACTCTATGCTTGTAACTCCTAGAATATAGTCAATAGTTCTTTGTTCAGATAATGCAGTCCATTAAAATAATTATAAAAAATAAATTTGGTACACTTCTGATTGAGGTAAAAGAAAACTAAGGTTGGCATTCCAAACCTCGGCATGGAGGTTAGTTTGTTAGATGATGAAAGAACTAATGGCTCTATTAGATGCTGAAAGAACTAATGGCTCAAAGGAATGAAAAGTCAAGCATAACTTTACCTATTTGATCCCATAAGAATTAACTTTGGGCCCCAAAATAAAAACACAAATGAAGATACCTGAACAATATATTGAATATTAGTTAAAAAAAAACATACCAGTTACTTAAGACAAATTAGTTTGATGCTGAAGAAAATGAATAAAATGTTAGTTTTTGGCAAAATCTTCTGAAGAATATG
>JAJIBD010018567.1:0-17742 GCA_021461705.1 Cryptotis parvus | reverse complement strand
GACAGTTTTATGTCAATGTCCATCACAAAAACAGTGACCTCTATCCAGCCCTCTCCTGAAAGTAAGTTTTTCGTTAAAGGTGTAATTGGGAGTAGCAGCTATTTCCTCCCTATAGTTCCTAAAGACATTAGCACAATTATAAACATTTACCTATTTTGTATGCTTATCCTGTTATCTAGGTGTTTTCGATATTAAATAAATCAAACTATTATTGTACATACAACTTGTATTAAAATTATTGCATTATGCATATAATAATACATATATTATTGTACATATACCATGACATAATTGCATACAGATTATGCATTTAAATGTATATAATAGTATCCAAATGATATTGTTTATATAGTTTATTATCATATATTTATACTCTGTTATATCATGTATATTCAAGTACATTTTATGTTACTATACTATATGCTATATTTTATAATATCACTTGTCTTCCCATTGGTTATCAATTTGCTCGAGCAGGCAATTTTATAATATCAATTTTATAATATAAGAAAAACTATTAAACTTCATATATATCACTGTCTTCCCGTTCACCATAGATTTGCTTGAGCGGGCACCAGTAACATCTCCATATGACCTGTCTCATGCAAGTAGAGCCCAAGGACACCTGCTTGCTCCAGGAACATAAAGAGCCTCAAACCATTCCATCAGGTCATAGGAATGAGGTCTATAATTGTTACTGGTATCTGGCATATCAAATCCGACACGGGTAGCTTGCCAGGCTCTGCCATGAGGGTGTATATACTTCAAAATATTAAAATTGAAGGGAGTTGTATTTCATTTTCCCCATAGGGTGTATCTCATTAGTGTATTACAGTTAAATCATTATACTTTAAAGTTGACCTAAAATAATTTGCCTACATCTGGTTAAAGCCATCAATTCAATAACTCGTCTATTTTGTTGCTTTTGCTCTTTTTGGGCTTTTATTTAGTTTTGTTTATAATCCTGCAAAATTTATAGAGCTCTAAAGTTGAATATACAATCCAAGTATTTTCAGAAAACTCAGTAATTTTTACTTTTTAAAAATATGTTTCTTTGAGGCTTTTGGTTGGTTTTTGAGTCATGCTCAGAATACTCAGGGGCTACTTGTTGCTCTATTCAGTAGCTGCCTCCCAAGGGCTGAGCTATAGTACAGTGGGGAAGAAACTTGCCTTACATGCAGTCAACCCAGGTTGGGTTCCAAGCATCTCATACGGTCCCCGAGCACTGGCAGGGAGTAACCTCTGAGCATTGCCTGGTATGGTCCCAAGCAAACAAACCAAAAAAAAATTATTTTATTAGTAGCTGCTCCCCAAGGGCTGAAGATTGAGCCCAGGGCTCCCACATGCAAAAGTATGTGCTCATATGTTCTCATATCTCCCTGGCCCACACTCTATATTCGGTCTCTCTGATCTAGTTCCTTCCTCTTTTCATAGCAAACATTTTTTTTTTTTTAGTATATATTTTAATTGAGATACACAGTTACAAAGATGTTCATGACTGTGTCTCAGTCATACAATGTCCAACATCCATCACTTCTCCAGTGCATATTTTCCACCACGTGGGTCCCCAGTTTCCCTCCCTCCTGCCTCTCCACTCCTCATCCCCACAGCCTGCCTCTGTGGCAAAACCCTTTCTTCTCTCTCTCTCTCTCTTTTATTTTACTTTTTAGGCACTGTGGTTTCCAGTACTGTTACAGAAAGGTTATCATGCATATCACTTTACCTCAGTTGGTGTCCAGAGCGATCATTTCCATCTTTCATTGTCATAGTGGTCCCTTTCCTGTCCTAACTGCACTACCCCTCCCACAAATGTTTTCTTCAGTGGTAGTTCTTTACATATTTTAAAAAAATATATTGGCCTCAGACTGATCTAAGTGTACGCTTTTTAGTCAGGGAGACACAGGCTCTAACCCTGACAGCTCATGGTCTCTCAGGCAGAGCCAGCAGGAATCCCCAGCATAGAGCAGGTCACCACTGGGTGTGTGTCCCCAAAAACAAGAAATAAAAAGGTCAAAACCAAGTATAAGTACATATACATCTAAAAGGGCTGGACCAGTCAGCACTCGGACCAAAAAACTTGATATTGGGCTCCCATTTGACCCAGCAATACCACTCCTGGAATATACCCCAGAGACCCAAAAACACACAGCAGAAATGCTATCTGCACCCCTATATTCATTGCAGCTCTATTCACGATAGCCAGAATCTGGAAACAACTTAAATGCCAGAGAACAGAAGACTGGATAAGGAAACTATGGTACATCTACACAATGGAATACTATGCAGCTGTCAGAAAAGACAAATCATAAAATTTACCTGCAGGGCCAGAGCCATAGCCCAGTGGGTAGGGCGTTTGCCTTTGCACTGCGGCCAGCCCATGCTGGCCCGGGTTCGATCCCCGGCATCCCATATGGTCCCCCGAGCACCGCCAGGAGTAATTCCTGAGTGCAGAGCCAGGAGAAACCCCTGAGCATTGCTGGGTGTGACCCAAAAGGCAAAAAAAACAATCAGTGGTAGAGAGACTAGTAGAACTGAGACTGAGATTGGGGGGGGGGGAGGGAACCAGGGACGTTGGTGGTGGGAGATGGGCACTGGTGGCAGGATGGGTGCTGGAACACTGTATGACCAAAACCCAAATATGAACTTTTTAATTGTATATCTTTGTAATTGTAAAAATAAAAAATTAAAAAAAATTTACCTGCAAATGGATGACATGGAAATTATCATGCTCAGTGAAATTAGTCAGAAGGAAAAAGACAGATATAAAATGACTGCTTTCATTAATGGGATATAAATATATACCAGTGTTCTACTAATTGTTGGAAATGATAACGCCAGACTAGAACTCAACATTGAATGTACACAAAGGGATTTATGTGATAAACCCTAAGCGTCCAGAGGGCAAGCCACAATGTGTAAGAGAAAAGAAGAGAAGAGAAGAGAAGAGAGAGAGAGAGAGAGAGAGAGAGAGAGAGAAGAAAAGGAGAGATGCCTGCTCTGGAGGGAGGATGGGGAGGGGAGGAAATTTGGAGACGTTGGTGGTGGGCATTGAGCACCAGTGAATGGTCAGGTGCTGAAACAACGTGACTGGAACCCAATCATGAACATCAGGCTTGGGAAACAGTACAGGAGTTCAAACACTTGTGTTGTATGTGGTGAACCCTGGTTCCATCTCTGGCTCCTCGTGGCCCCAGAGCAGCGCTGGGTGAGATCAAAACAAAACCAAAAAAAAGCATCTGTTCTAGAGGATACTTCATAGCAGTGTAACGAGACAGACACTGTTTCCTCTTACTCCTAAATAGAACATCATTGTGTTGATGCATCAAAATTGATTTAACTAAGTCATCAATAGACATTGTGATGTCTTTTGCTCTTGCAATGCTCAGGGCCTTCATCTTTTTCTAATATATGCTTGGGATAGATTCCTTGAGATAGGATGCTGTCAAATTTCTGGGTTTTTGCTAACCTAGTAGGAGAGAAAACCACACTGAAGTTTGAATTGGGGCCCCACCCAGCACCACTCTGAGGCTACCCCCCCAGCTAGGTGCTTAGGGGACCCCTTTGTGGGCAGGGAGATCCCTGTAGGATCAGGAATCCAAAGTGGACCTCCACTTGCAAAATTTGTACCCTCTCCCTGTGAGCTAACTCCCTGGCTATTTCAATATCCATTTCTATTCCAAGTAAGCCAGAGTTCTTTCCATATGATTTAGAGCAATTTGCATGTATTTCTTTGTACTTGATTGTTCACTTATTTAGGCTGTTTTGTAGATTCCTAGTCCTTTAGAACGGGGGATATCTATCGTACAGCAGGTAAGGCTCTTGCCTTGCACATAGCCAACCCAGGTTCTATCCCTGGCACGCCATGTGGTACCCCCCATCATCACTGTGATTTGTGAGTGCAGAGCCAGGAGTAAGCCATGAGCACTGCCACGTATGGCCCCCAAACATAAACAAACAAAACCCCTGAATTGTTAATCTTTCACTCCTCTACTTTAAAAATGTTACCATGTTAGTGATAGTTACCCTTCCTCAGTGATACAGGTTGTAAGTATTTTTATTTATCCTTTCATTCTATCTTGTGGTGGTGAGCGGAGGTACTCAGGGGCTACTCCTGACTCTGTGCTCAGGGATCCCTCTGGCAGTGCTGAGGAGATCTAACCCAGGTCAGCTGCAAGCAAGGCAAGTGCCGTACTCATGGTACTATCTCTCCAGCCTCATCTTTGGATTCGCTCTAAGGTGCTTTGAGTTGTTTTTGCACACAAGCAGTTATTTTAATGTAGTCCTGTTAACCTTTTTTTCCTCATTGCTTTTGTGCTTTGAGTCAGAGTTGTAAAACTACCTGCCCCCTTATAGAGTGGGATCCCATCAGCAACCCAGGCACCACCGGTTTTCTTCTAGAAATGGGGACTCTCAGGCCCCAGCCAGACCTATTGAATCAGATTCTGCATTTGAACTAACTCTCCCTAGGTAATTAATTGCACGTTAAAATTTGAGAATACTGTTGTAGATAGAGATTTCACTCACATTTTTTAGAACAGACAATGGGCTGAATGAATGAGTCCTAATTAGATGCCATTGGCGAGCTCTTATCCACAGCTGGAAGAGAGACCCAAAAAAAGGAGGCTAACACAACTAAAGGGTGGGAAAATGTAGGCTGCCTACACAGCCAGTATTGTTAAATACAGGTATGGGAATCTTCTGTTAAAAATGGGCTTTAAAAAATACAGCTTTTGCAGTGCCAGGATTATTTGATTGACCTATTGATTCATCATCTTATGAAACATCTGTAGACAAATTACTAGTGAAAGTGGCCTTTGGTTATTTTCCAAATGAATAGCACTATCTCCTGCTGCTTAGCTGTTTCTGATTCCCGTGACCATGAACGTTGCAGAGGCAAAATAAACATCTTAAAGGCTGGCTGCAGTACACAAGCAAATTCTATTCCTCTCCCACAAGCTGCAAAGATGGTCACATGGCCCTTACTAAATAAATGGCTGGGTAAAAGATTCCATAGAAAGATTCTTGTCATGCCTTTGCATCTATCACCATGTAGCTATTTGTCAGTAATTTTCATTTCTGCAAGAATGTGTTATTTAATCTCCTTTGCCAATAGGTTATGTAGAATTTACTCAATAAGAATGAACATACGGGAGAATTGGATCTTGACTCAGCTGTTTGTAACAGCTTGGTGCATTTTTTCATTGTCTTGGAATGCAAAAAGGTCTTGCAAGAATGATTAAAGCAGGAATCAGCCGTGATAATATATGGTGCTGTCATTCATTTTTAATACATGGGCTTGGATTCAAGAGCCACTGAGAGTTCCCAACACTATTAGAGAGAAAAATAACCTCTTTCAACTTCAGAACTAGGCTTGTGGACACGAGGAATGTGCTGGTATAAGTTTGACAAATGATTTCTTGCTCTTATTCTCTTTTGACTTTTCTAGCACATATAAAACAAAGTTCTTGAAATATAGTATGTCATTTGGGGGAGAGGGGCCACTCCTAGTGGCGCTGGATTGGGGGTGGTAGGGACCACATTGTTCCGGGAATTGAACCTGGGGCGCCTGCTCCAGTCCACTGAGCTCACTTCCCACCCCCCAACCCAGTATGATATGTTAAAAATAAATTTTAGATTTAGAGAAAGATGTGTTTAAAAAAATATATGTAAGAAAACTTACTGTAAAGCAGCAACATTTTTAGTGATTACTGTAGGGTAATCTCAAGCCAATCTCAAGGCCTGCTCATCAGAGTCCCACCCTACAGTGAAGCCTATTTCAAGGCCAGGTATGCTTGAACCAGAGACACAGATACAGAGGGCAGAGCTGCTACTGACTCTCCCTGTGCTCGGCTGATCATGAGGCTTCCAAGAGGGAAGGTGGGTTCTAGCCCTGGCTCGCCATCCCAATAGAGTCTCACAAGAAGCCAGAGGAACCTCGCACCATGAGGGCAACCATTTTCAACATCCGAACTCCACAGTCTATCAGAACTCCACCCAAGAGAAAAACCCATCTCTACCCATTGTGCGCACAACAAAGCGGCCCACGCGGTTCATCAGTCAATGCACGAACTGAGAACCTATACCGAGAGTATCCCACCCACACGGCAGAACCTGGCAAGCTACCCGTGCTGTATTTTATATGCCAAAAACCAGTAACAATTATAGACCTCAATCTCGTGAACTGAATGAATGGTTTGAGGCTCTTTATGTTCCTGGAGCAAGCAGATGCCCTTGGGCTACACTAGCACATGATAGGACACATGGCAATGTTACTGGTGCCCACTCGAGCAAATCGATGAACAACAAGAAGACAAGTGATACACGTGATACTGTGGGATTGTGGTTTACATTTCAGCTTTATAAAAGGCAAGAGATGTAATATTCCAAATGATAAACATTTCTTAGCTAATGAGCTTCCCTAAAAGAATAGCATTCTACAACTTCATGAAAGTTGTAGTCATGACACATATAGTATAGTGGCAGGTTACAAAATCAACACCCAAAAAGTCAGTGGCTTTCCTATATACAAATAACAAAAGAGAGAAGAAAGGGATATTAAGGAAAGCGATTCCATTCACAATTGTGCCACAGAAAACCAAATACCTAGGAATCAACTTAACCAAGTGTGTAAAGGACCTGTACAAAGAAAACTACAAGACACTGCTCCAAGAGATAAAAGAAGACACAAGGAAATGGAAACATATTCCCTGCACATGGATGGGGAGAATCAATATCGTCCAAATGGTAATACTCCCTAGATCTTTGTACAGATTATTCAATGCAGTCCCTATAAGGATACCCATGACATTCTTCAAAGAAATTGACCAAATACTCCTGAAATTTGTATGGAACAATAAACCCCCAAGGATAGCTAAAGCAATCCTCGGGAAAAAGAAGATGGGAGGCATCACCTTTTCCAACTTCAAACTTTACTACAAGTCAGTAGTAATTAAAACAGCATGGTATTGGAATAAAAACAGACCTGTGGACCTATGGAATAGAATTGAGTATCCTGACACCCAACCTCAAACACATGATCATTTAATCTTTGATAAAGGTTCAAAGAGTCCAAAATAGAGTAAGGAAAGCCTCTTCAACAAGTGGTGTTGGGGAAAACTGGGCAGCGACATATAAAAAATGAATTTGGACCTGTGTCTAACACCATGCACAAAAATCAGATCAAAATGGATTAAAGATCTCGATATCAGGCTTGAATCCATAAGTACATTGAAGAAAATATAGGAAAAACCCTCCACAACATTGAAGCTAAAGGCATCTTCAAAGGTGAAACATCACTAACAAAGCAACTAGAAGAAAAGATAAACACAAGGGACTACATGAAACTAAAAAGCTTCTGCACCTCAAAAGAAACAGTGACTAAGATACAAAAACAGTCCACAGAATGGGAAAGAATATTCACCCATACCCATCTGATAAGGGGTTAATATCCAGGATATATCGGGCACTGGTAAAACTTTACAAGAAGAAAACAAACAACCCCATCAAAAAATGGGGAGAAGAAATGAACGGAAACTTCAACAAGGAAGAAATTCGAATGGCCAAAAAACATATGAAAAAATGCTCATCATCACTAATCATCAGAGAGATGCAAATCAAAACAACAATGAGATATCATCTTACACCACAGAAACTGGCACATATCCAAAAGAGCAACAACAAATGCTGGCGTGGATGTGGGGAAAAGGGGACACTCATCCATTGTTGGTGGGAATGCCGGCTGGTACAGCCTTTCTCGAAAAACAATATGGACATTCCTCCAAAGACTAGAAATTGAACTCCCATTGACCCAGCCATACCACTCCTGGGAATCTACTCTAGGAGGCCAAAAATACGCAGCGGAAACATCATCCCTACTTTTATGTTCATAGCAGCATTATTCACAATAGCCAGAATCTGGAAACAAACAGAGTGCCCGAGAATCGATGACTGGATAAAGAAGCTTTGGTACATCTACACAATGGAATACTATGCAGCTGTTAGGAAAAATGAAGTTATAAAATTTGCCTATAAATGGATGGACATGGAGAAGATTATGTTGAGTGAAATTAGCCAGAAGGAGAGAGACAGATACAGAATGACTGCATTTATTTGCATGGCATAAATATATATGTACATATTATGATACCAATCCAAGATCAAGTGAAACATGTATCAGGAGGTCTTTTCAAAGGTGGAAATTATCACAAACGTGTGGGAGTCAGAGGCTAGGTAAGACAGAAAATGGAATAGTGTGCTAATAATTGTCGAGGGTACTAATACCAACCTAGAACTGAGCATTAAATAGAGGCAAAAAGATACACATGACAACCCTTTAATGTATGTTCTGTAATCCATAGTCTGGAAGGGAAGGAAAAGAGAAAGAGAGAGAAAGGGAAAGAAATAAAGAACCTGCCATGGAGGAGGGCTGGGTGAGGGGGGAGGGAACAGGGGACGTTGGTGGTGGGAGATGGGCACTGGTGGAGGGATGGGTACTTGTCGGGCGCTCCGCCGGGGTCCCCGACAGTGCCGGGAAGCGAGTTCCCTTCTACCTCCGAGCCGGCGAGGAATGGATGAACACTCAGAAATCCGATGAGGTTTTAAAAAGCTTTACTTATCACAGGTTCAGGCATACAAATCAGCAAAAGGAAAAACCCGATGCTTAGGATTCCAGGCTAGAACCCCAGCCACGTGTAGGCCAAGATGGCGACCACCACGTGTGAAACTTCCAAGGGGAATAAACGCTCACAAGGTGAGATCCCACCGGGAAGAAGAAGCCCGGGAGAGCGGGAACCGGCTAGTTTATACCCCCCCAGCAACTCAGACCTTCCTCCCATTGTTATGGAAAGCAGGGAGGGTCCAATGCCCTCAGGTAACCCCTCCCTGCATCTCACCTAGGGCCTTTACTGTGCTAATGTTTTGAGCCGGGAAGGCCTTTGAAAATGTAGAGAAGGGGGTTTCTGAGATAGCATGTCACTGTACCAAAGATCAACACCAATGCCAGTTAAATATTTCTCCAAGCCTTCACAAGTCTCCTCTACTTCATTGTAGTTTTATATTTTATCAGGGAGCCATGCTTGTTTGTTTGGAAGCAAACAGCATTTCTCTCTGGTCTAATTACTTAGGTGTCCTTATGTGGCCAGGCTAATATGCTGGTAAGATCTAGCTAGTCCCACGATGATTGTGATAGCATGGGAGAATATTTATACCAGCTAGTACAGCATACATGGTCAGATAAACTGCCACATTTAGACTACCCCCTTATCTACGGAGTGATTTTCGGGAGGCAATCCAGAGCAGATGCAGCGGCCCTTAGGAGTCCTGCAACAGGTACTGGAACAGTGTATGACCAAACCCAATTATGAACTTTTTAATTGTATGTCTTTTTTAATTGTATATCTCACAGTGGTATAATAAAATACTTTAAAAAAAAAAGAAAGTTGTAGTCATGAATTTGCATTACTTTTTCTTACCTAGAGATTTACAGTTGTAGGAACTAGTTCCATGAAATGTTTACTGTAGTAATAGCCTTAGCTGTTCACAAAGATAAAATGTACATTTAAAAATTATTCAAGGGAAAGACAAAGAGTGGGAGAAAGAGAAAAAATAAGTAACCTACCATAGAGGCAGGCTAGGGAGGGGAGAGGGAATCTGGGACATTGGTGGTGGGAAATGGGCTCTGGTGGAGAGATGGGTGCTGGAACACTGTATGATCGAAACCCAAATATGAACATCTTGTGGACATCTTTGTAATTGTATATCTCATGGTAGTATAATAAAATATTTTTAAAAAATTATTCAAGGGGTCAGAGAGATAGTCCTGCAGGTAAGGCGTTTGTCTTGCACGTGGCTGACCCACATTAGATCTTCGGCATCCCATATGGTCCCCTGAGCACCTCCAGGAGTAATTCCTGAGTGCAGAGTCAGGAGTTACCTCTGAGCATCGCTGGGTGTGACCCAAAGGCAAAAATAAATGAATGGATGGAAGGATGATGTATGGATGGATGGATGGGTGGATGGATGGATGGATGGATGGATGGATGGATGGATGGATGGATGGATGGATGGATGGATCAGAATTATTCAAATCAGGGCCAGAGAGATAGTACAGCAGATTGGGCACTTGCCTTGCATGTGGTGGATGTGGGTTGGATCCCTAGCACCCTATATAGTCCCCAACCCCTCCAGGAGTGATTCCTGAGTGTACAGTCAAGAGTAAGCTCTGGGCATCACTAGATGTGGTCCCTGAAAACATATTTTCAACTGGGATGGTGTGGAAGAGTGATAGTACAACAGGATAGGATGCTTGCCTTGAACTAGATGACCTGGGCTCCATCCCAGGCCCCACCCGAAGGTCCCTTGAGCCTCACCTGGAGTGATTCTTGCCCTTAGGGCCAGGAGTAAGCAGACTCCAAGCACCATCAGGCGTGGCCCAAAATTTTTGTGGGGTTTTTTGTTTGTTTTGGGTCCACACCCTGGGGTGTTCAGGGCTTATTCCTGGTTCTATGCTCAGGAATTACTCCTGGAGGCGTTCGGGGGCCCTATGAGGTGCCAAGGATCGAACCCCAGTCGACCACGTGTGTTAAGACTTAAAAATAATTGTATTGGAGGGGGATTGTGGCTCCCCCTCAGGATGGTCCCAAGACCCCAGGCTCAAGGGACCTCCTGTGGATTCCATAGCCTTAACATTGCTTGCGGGGTTGGGGGGTGACTATGGCAGCAGATGCTGGGACCTATCTGGGTCCCCAGCAGTACTCACTGTCCGTTAATGCCTCCGTCCGTGTGGGAGGACTATACTGTTCCCCTGACCTGTGAGCAGAATAACTAGCAAGGCTAGAGGTTCCGGAAGGTTATTCTCTAATAGTACTTTGCTTCCCTCTCCTTGCTTGCTCTCTGCAGGAACCTCTCCCGGACCTCTGTCTCTCTCCCAGCGGTTTCTCCTGCAGCCTGCTCTCTCTTTGGGGGGTTCTGTGCGGGGCGGGGGCTCCTCTTGTCAGGGCCTCTGGCTTCTGGATGTCTCTCTCCAAGGCTTCATGCTTCTGATCCTCTCCAAGGAGCGTCTCCTTTCGGGATCTGTTCCTTAGGTCCTTTCAGGTCAGGGCTTTCCTCTTCAGGCTTCTTTTCTCTGGACTCCTCTGCTGTGTCCCTGTCTATTTCCCTAGTTACCTTGTTTCAACTTTTGCTACCATGTCTTGTATCTCTGAATCCTTATCTAATTCTTTGAGTTCCTCCTTGTTGCCCTGCTCCACGTGGTCCCATAGTCCGAAGCCCTGAAACTCTGTAGCCCTGTGGCTGTGATGCCCGTCCTCCGGCTCAGGCACTGGACCCGGTGGTTCTGGTGCTGGCTCTCGGGCCTAGGCATCAGGAGCAGCTTCTCCCTGTGCTGGCCACCTGGCTCAGGCACCAGGAGCCCCAGAGTCTAGGTACTGGCCAGGCACCAGAGGCCACTGCTCTCTCAGTCTGGAAGGCCCCCTCTCTCAGGATGCTCTCCTGGGGCCCCTATTTTATATAGTCTCGGCCAGGTTCAGAACCCTGGTCTCAACATACAGACCTTGGGAGGTACTGTGCCTTTAAGACCCCACACATGTGCAAGCAAGTGCCCTACCCACTCCTGCTCCAGAATCTGTTCTTTGGTATATGAGTCAACTGTTTTTGTCATGTCTCTGCATCCCTTCCTTGAAGCCCTGGGCCCCAATCCTGTTCCTTAACTCAGAGTAGAAGTAGCCTAACTGGTAAAACTTTACAAGAAGAAAACAAACAACCCCATCAAAAAATGGGGAGAAGAAATGAACGGAAACTTCAGCAAGGAAGAAATTCGAATGGCCAAAAAAATATGAAAAAATGCTCATCATCACTAATCATCAGAGAGATGCAAATCAAAACAACAATGAGATATCATCTTACACCACAGAAACTGGCACATCTCCAAAAGAGCAACAACAACAAGTGCTGGCGTGGATGTGGGGAAAAGGGGACACTCATCCATTGTTGGTGGGAATGCCGGCTGGTACAGCCTTTCTGGAAAACAATATGGACATTCCTCCAAAGACTAGAAATTGAACTCCCATTTGACCCAGCCATACCACTCCTGGGAATCTACTCTGGGAGGCCAAAAATGCAGCGAAAACACCATCCCTACTTTTATGTTCATGGCAGCATTATTCACAATAGCCAGAATCTGGAAACAACCAGAGTGCCCGAGAATTGATGACTGGATAAAGAAGCTTTGGTACATCTACACAATGGAATACTATGCAGCTGTTAGGAAAAATGAAGTTATGAAATTTGCCTATAAATGGATGGACATGGAGAATATCATGTTGAGTGAAATTAGCCAGAAGGAGAGAGACAGATACAGAATGACTGCATTTATTTGCATGACATAAATATATATGTACATATTATGATACCAATATCCAAGGTCAAGTGAAACATGTATCAGGAGGTTTTGTCAAAGGTGGAAATTATCACAAACGTGTGGGAGTCAGAGGCTAGGTAAGACAGAAAATGGAACAGTGTGCTAACAATTGTCGAAAGTACTAATACTAACCTAGAACTGAGCATTAAATACAGGTGAAAAAGATACGCATGACAACCCTTTAATGTATGTTCTGTAATACATAGTCTGGAAGGGAAGGAAAAGAGAAAGAGATAGAGAGAAAGGGAAAGAAATAAAGAACCTGTCATGGAGGCGGGCTTGGGGAGGGGTGAGGGAACCGGGGACACTGGTGGTGAGAGATGGGCACTGGTGGAGGGATGGGTGCTGGAACACTGTATGACCAATACCCAAATATGAACATCTTTGTAATTGTATCTCATGGTGGTATAATAAAATACTTATTTAAAAAAAAGAAGTAGCCTAATTTTAACCCAATTTGCTTTGGAGTCTGTATCCATACAGATCCACCATACCAGCTGGAGAGATAGTGAAGAAGGTAAGATACTCAACTTATAGGACGCTCACCCTGTTTCTGTGCATCACACCCTAAGTTCTTCCCCTGAACACAACAAGAGTCATCCCAGAGCACAGAGCCATGAGTAGCCCCTATGTACCATCAGAAGTGAGCCACACATATAGCCCCCAAAATAGATTCACCGCATGTCTCCTGTGAAACTATCTACTATAACTTGATTGCTCCATAAGCCTGAGAAGCATCCAAAGGGCTGGAGGAAATGTCCTTTACAGAGGTTAAAGTCAACGCAAGCTTATGACCCGCCACTTACTGGGAATTCCTCGTTCATGGGGAATAATTGCAATCCCGATCCCCATCACGAATGGGGTTCAACAGGTTACCCGCGCCTGCCGGCGTAGGGTAGGCACACGCTGAGCCAGAAAAATCATGTGCTTAGTGCCTTGATCCATCTGCCAAGGCCACTGGTGATCTTGATGCAGTATATACAGATGCTGATTTTCTTTTTCTTATTTATTTATTTATTTATTTATTTATTTATTTATTTATTTTTTGCTTTTTTTTTGGGTCACACCCGGCAATGCTCAGGGGTTTCTCCTGGCTCTGCACTCAGGAATTACTCCTGACGGTGCTCAGGGGGCCATATGGGATGCCCGGGATCGAACCCATGCCGGCACAGGCCGGCCGCGTGCAAGGCAAATGCCCTACCCGCTGGGCTATGGCTCCGGCCCTTGACTCTTAGACATGGGGCAGAGCGGTTCCTTGCTCTCCCCTGTGCCCAGCCGTTCATGAGGCAGTCGGGAGGCATGGTGGGTTCTAGCCTTGGCCCACCACCCCGGCAGAACCTCACAACAAGCCAGATGACCCCCACCCACTCCATGGGTGCCGCCATTTTCCACATCCGGACTTCCCTCTCTTCAGAACTCCACCCAGCCGACCAGCCCATCACAGCCCGGATCATCGACACCCACCCTGCAGCAGTTTCTTCCTCAATCCGGCCCAGGTATGCTGGTCCAGAGACTCTTAGACATGGGGCAGAGCAGTTCCTTGCTCTCCCTGTGCCCAGCCGTTCATGAGGCAGTCGGGAGGCATGGTGGGTTCTAGCCTTGGCCCACCACCCGGCAGAACCTCACAACAAGCCAGGCGACCCCCCCACCCACTCCATGGGTGCCGCCATTTTCCACATCCGGACTTCCCTCTCTTCAGAACTCCACCCAGCCGACCAGCCCATCACAGCCCAGCTCGCGTGGCGCAAGCGGCCGCGCGGTTCATCAATAAATGCTTTATTTGGAGGTGTTTAAATAATATACCTCCCGCTACGGCAAGCCTAGCAAGCTGCTTGTGTTGTATTTGACATGCCAAATGCCAGTAACAATTATATTAGGTCATTCCCATGACCTAATATAATGGTTTGAGGCTCTTTATGTTCCTGTAGCAAGCCGATGCCCTTTGCTCTACTGGCATGAGACAGGACATACGGAGATATTACTGGTGCCCGCTCTAGCAAATAGATGATTAACGGGAAGATCGTGATCGTGAGATCGTGATCGTGAGGTTAAAGTGAGCAAATTGAGGCATACAGAGGTATTATGCAACTTGCCCAAAGACACATAGCTAAAAAGTAGTGGAATTGGAATCTGAACCCAGATATTTTTATTTCTATTTACTTTTCCCCTTGCACATGGTAGTGCTCAGGGATTACTAGTTACAGCCCTGGGGACTTAGGGGGTAGCTCCCAGTAGTGCTCAGCACCCTAAGGTGGTGAGTCTTCAACCCAAGGTCATCCCTTGGGGCTGTTGCAGATGTCTCCCCAACCCTGAACTCAGACTACTTTTAGAAGGAGGGTTAGGTCACCCCCAACAGTGCTCAGGCCCTGGCTCTATGCTCAGGGATCACTCCTGGAGATACTAGAGAGAGATGCCGTTCCAGAGACCAAACCAAGTCAGCAGCATAGGCAAGTGCTTTGACGCCTGAACCCTGAACCCAAGTGCCCCTGAACCCAAGTTTGTTTGTTTGTTTGTTTTCTCAGAATCATCATTACAGCATTTTATCCTTTTTGGTAAAAACTAATAAATTAAAATGTAAAATAGATTGCAATCTAAAATCAAACAAAATGATCATTTTAGAATTATCATTGTGATTTAGCATTATTGCATTGATTGATTTTCTGGCAAGAGCTAATTTTTCAGCAGCCTGAGAATCTTTGCTAAGTATTACTGGTACTGGCTTTCAAGTTTATTTCCTCATGAGTTTTAATTATTTTAAATGGAAATGAGAAATATTTATTGAGCATCTGATATAGTAATCAAGGATGATAATTGTCAAATATATAACTAATAAACAATGCACTTCAGAAAAGCTTTTGCTCCATTCAGCAAAATCACAAGTAATTTAAAATGTTTCTAGCTGAATTGTTAATAGCTTAATGCAAAGTTATAATTTAATTTGCAAAGATTCTGTTAAATGTCCCTTAGTATCTTTTCTGCATTTTTCACAGTAGAATCTTTTTGTTTGTTTTGTTTTGGGGCCACACCCAGCAGTGATGGGAGGGGGCTTACATTTGACTCTGTGCTAGGGGATGATCCCAGCAGTGCTTGGGGTACATTGCAATGCCAAGAACCCCAGGCTCCCCGTCTGCAACACTCCTGCCCTTAGAGCTATCTCGTCAGACTCCACAGTAGATTCTTTACATATTTGAAAATTGGGAGTAAGAAATGCAAACTTAGCTGCAATTGTCCGTATCCTTAAAATCACATGTCTAGCCAAGTACTCACTCTATCAATTACACAATTAAAAATAAACAAAAATTCCTTCCCACCAAAAAGTCTCAAACTCACGAGATTATCATAGACATTGAGGAAAAAATTTTCAAGTGTAACTAAATGTTTCTAATTTGTGACCAAAGGAATCATCCATGCAGATAACATGAAAAATGTATAATTATCTCTTATGCTTTAAGGCAATCCTTTATCTATTGATATGTGATACATTTTATAATATGTAATTCCAATGGACTTCCTCATACGTGCAGCTAAGAAATGGCCAATTATTAATCCTCTTCTGCCACTGTGCTTTAGTTTTTCCCACCCAGACTTCAGAATCCATTAGGCTGAAAAGCTAGAAATCCTGAAAATCACTGGGAAATGCTCTTGACAACCCAAGTGAACTATTATTCCAGTCCAACACTGAGGACAGCTATAGCCAATGTAACTAGTGCATTCTTTAGGGAAAATAGAGGTTTGAATTATTCCAGGTAATTTTTGCAATAATCTTTGCGACACCATTTATATGTTTGTGTTCCTCTGTTCATCATATTCTATACTTTAGTTGGGAAATGCTTAGTACAGTGAACGCAAATGAAATGGTGAGACAAATAGAATGACTTAGTACTATCTAGGCCACTGGAATAGTGATTAGATAATATTTACAGAATTTTGCCCTGACTGCTATTCAGGGCACTAAGCTGAAGAATAGAATTTGTGGGCCAGGATCATAAAAACAAAGTAGACAGAATTCCAGGAGTACTAGAAATTTACACGTCAGTCCCACATACTTAAAATGAAACTGCATGGCTGGGCAAAGAACAACTTTCTGTAGAAAGAACTACCAGGAAGTTGTATTCAGACAATTCCCAGGGTTCACACAGCATCAGAGATCTGCAAGTTCTGACTTGAACAGTGAGACTTTGATCCCAGTAATGTCATGCTTAGCTGTGTGGCTAATCTACCCTTTAAAGAAAGGCTACTTTAAGAGCTGGAGAGATACTACAGTGGGTAAAGCTCTTGCCGTCACAGCTGACCCTGGTTTGGTCCACTGAGACCTGCCAGGGTGATTCCTGAACAGAGAGGCAAGAGTAAGCCCTGAGCACAATAGAACTACCCTAAAAATATTTTATTTGTTTTGTCTTTTTTTTTTTGGAGGGTGGCACCTCCCCAGGGGTGCAAAGGTTCACCAGAACAATCTGGAGGTGCTTGAAGGTCATAGAGTGACAGGGTCTGAACCTCCGGCTCTGTGCATGCCAGGCATGTACATCAGTCCTTTGAGCTAACTCCACTGCCCCAAAAGTTCTTAAAAGGAAGTCTTTGAGGGATCAAGCTGACCTACATATAACAACTACCTACCAGAACAAAATTCAACGTTATCTAAAGTAATATGGCAAGTTCCAGGAGTCAACTATGTAAATTTTGGAATACCTTACATCTGATCTAGTATTCTAGGACCAGAGAAATAGTACAACAGGTTCCCAGCACCCATATGGTCCCAAGTCCACCAGGAGTGATTCCTGAATGCAGAGCCAGAAGAACCCTTGGGCACTGCCGGGTGTGACCCAAAAAACAAAACTGAAACAAAACAAAATTATCTTGTGTGGAAAGTAAGAGAAAATATGACCCATGGAGGGAAAAAGAGTTATAGGAATTGTGGAATGATGGGGATCATAGAGTAATAAAATAAATGTTATATTCTCAAATAGTAGAGTAAAAATAGTACGTATAGTAAAAAATATATAAAGAAAAATATGAGGAAAAGCTGAACAGAAATTCTAGAAACAGAAAACGTAATGCTAAGTTTTTCTGGGCTGAGAGATAGTACAGCAGATAAGACACTTGCCTTGCTTGCTCAACCTGAGTTCTATCCCTGATACCTGCATGGTTGCCCAAATACCTCCAGGAATGATCCAGAGCTCAGAGCCAGGAGTAAACTCTGAGTACAGCTGGTTGTAACCCCGAGCCAAAATAAAATAAATTTTACAATTTAACTAGATGGGATTAATGGCAGATTAAACTCTGTAGGGGCAAAAAATACCAGCTAACGTGTAGGCACAGTAACAGAAAGT
>JAJIBD010018540.1:0-12191 GCA_021461705.1 Cryptotis parvus | reverse complement strand
CTCTTCTGAAATCCTGAACATGCCAAGCGTTTGCACTGGTGCTTTCACCAGGGACGCTCTTGGTTCTTCAAATTCAGATCTTCAGGCTCAGAGTGGAATATGCAGTGGCTATCCTGGGCTCCAATTTGCTGACCTCTGGTGCAGGGAGGTCAGCCCCCAATCATGTGAAGAATTTCCTTATAATAAGTCTCTCTGTCTCTGTCTCTGTCTGTCTCTGTCTTTGTCTCTGTCTCTCTGTCTGTCTGTCTGTCTGTCTGTCTGTCTCTCTCTCTCTCTCTCTCTCTCTCTCCGCCCCTATTTCTCTGGAGAATCCTAACCAATTCATAATTTTGTACTGCAGTGGAGTGCTGCTACATAAAAACAATAACTCAAGATACGGAATTGGGGTAGGACAGATAGGTCAACAGGCTGAGCGCACACTTTGCATGCGAGAGGCATGAGTTTGATCCCCAGCACAGTACAAAGTCCCCCAAGCGCCACTGGGAGTGGCTCATGAGTACCAAGCCAGGAACAGCTCTGTGCAGCACTGGGTATCACTGTATCACTGTCTTCCCGTTCATCATCGATTTGCTCCAGCGGGCCCCAGTAACATCTCCATATGTCCTGTCTCATGATAGTAGAGCCCAAGGCATCTGCTTGCTCCAGGAACATAAAGAGCCTCAAACCATTCCGGAATGAGGTCTATAATTGTAACTGGTATTTGGCATATATATCAAATACAACACGGGTAGCTTGCCAGGCTCTGCCCTGCAGGTAGCATACTCTTGTAGTTATCTCTAAGTCCAGCATTTATTGATGAACTGCGCGGCGCAGCAGCGACGCGCGAGCCGGGCGCTGATAGGCTGGTCTGCTGGGTGGAGGTCTGACGAGAGAGAAGTCCGATGTGGAATATGGAGGCCCTCATGGAGTGGGGAGTCGTCTGGCTTGTTGCGAGGCTCTGCTGGGGTGGTGGGCCAGGGCTAGAACCCACCATCCCTCCCGGCGCCCTCGTGAGCAGCTGGTCACAGGGAGAGCCAGTAGCAGCTCTGCCCCATGTCTGTGAGTCTCTGTGTACAGTGTGCGAGTCTCTGTGCATACCCAGTGTGCAGCACTGGGTATGACCCAAAATAACACCAGTAATACTAATAATAAAATTTAACTGTGGACTAAGCCTTGAGTTCAGGCTAGAAGAATTTTGAAGTGAATGTCAGAAATATTCACTTTTAAGAACAATTTCTTTGAGAGCTTAGAAATGACAAGCATGTTATTAGAGAGTGGAAGGAAGGTAAACATTGTTATAAAGTAGCAAGTAATTTGCTGATCTGTGTTCTAGTATTTTGTAGAAGGTATAATTGTGAGCAATAATATTAGGTATCATCAAAATTAGATTTCTAAGCAGTGGAGAAGTGGGAAACTGTTTTTTTTCCTGACTAGAGGAAAATGTGAAAAGAGAAAGTTTAATTAAAGAACAAATGGTTAAGCAAAAAGAAACCAGATATCTGTGATTTAGAAAATCCTTGGCTTATGGCTTATAGGGATGGAGTGGGAGCACAGTGAATAGGGCATTTGCAAGGCATGCAGCCGACCCAGGTTCGATCCCCAGGATCTAGTATGGTCTCCTGAGCACCGCCAGGAGTAAGTCCTGATTGCAGAGCCAGTAGTAAGCCCCTGAGCATTGCTGGGTGTAACCCCTCCACCAAAAAAAAAAAAAAAGAAGAAAAAAAAGGAAGGAAGGCAGGAAGGCAAGGAAGGAAGGAAGGAAGGAAAGAGGAGGAGAGGGAGGGAGGGAGGGAGGGAAGGACAAAGAAAGAAAGAAAAAGAAAGAAAGAAAGAGAGAGAGAGAGAGAGAAAGAAAGAGAGAAAGAGAGAAAGAAAGAAAGAAAGAAAGAAAGAAAGAAAGAAAGAAAGAAAGAAAGAAAGAAAGAAAGAAAGAAAGAAAGAAAGAAAGAAAGAAAGAAAGAAAGAAAGAAAGAAAGAAAGAAAGAGAAAGAAAGAAAGAAAGAAAGAAAGAAAGAAAGAAAAAGAAAGAAAGAAAGAAAGAAAGAAAGAAAGAAAGAAAGAAAGAAAATTCTTGACCTACCCGTAGTATAAGAAATTATAGAGGGGCGTGGGTAGGGCGTTGTTTTGCATGCAGCCAGCCCATGCTGGCCCAGGTTCGATCCCCCCGCATCCCATATGGTCCCCCCCGAGCACCGCCAGGAGTAATTCCTGAGTGCAGAGCCAGGAGTAACCCCTGAGTATCGCCGGGTGTGACTCAAAAAGCAAAAAAAAAAAAAAAAAAAAGGCTTTAGGATTCTTGGTCAGCCAGACTGGCAGTTAAATAAAAAGGCCCAAGGGTAGTATGCTACTTGAGCCATGTTAGGGATTACCAGGGGACTCAGCCAACGGTGTTTGTGGGACCTCCAGGTCTTCACTAGTGATGCTCAGGGGACCATGTGGTGCTGGGCGTTAAATCCTGTACTGTGCCACTGCCAATTAGCGCTGCCATGTGAAGACATAGAAGAAGGTTGCTGTCATGAGTCAGCAAGAGAGTGCCACTAGACCCTGGCCATCTTAGCCTCCTGCTCCCAACGTCCAGATTACAGAACAGGCAGAAACGACTGGAGTAATGGTATAGTGGGCAGGGCATTTGCCTTGCACACAGCCAACCTGCATTCAATCCCCAACATTTTATATGGTCCCCGAGAACTACCAGATCCCTGAGTGCAGAGCCAGGAGTAACCCCTGAGCATCATCAAGTGCCCCCTAAACCCCCAAAAAGAACCCCACAGAACTGAAAGAAAACCAATTTCTTGTGGGGGGGGAAGTAGGAAAGAAGATATTTCGGGGGCACATCTATCAATGCTCAGGGGCTACTCCTAGCTCAATGCTCAGGGTCACTCCTGGCAGTGTCAGTAATTAAATCTGACTGTCATACATGCAAAGCACATGCTCCAGCATATTGAGCTGTGTCTGGGGCTTTCATTTTTCTGCTTTTTAATGCACCCAGTCTGGTATTTTGTTGTGCAGACAAAGCTCAAGGCAAGCCTGAATGGAAAATTTATAGTGCAATTCCTGGGACTCTGAGCTAGGATAATACCATGTGGAGCAGAGAATTATACACATTTTACAAATCAGGCATTAGTATGATGCTTGGGGGAGACAAAACACTTGGGGGAAATCATAGAGCACTAAGTGACCATGTGTCCAGAGCTATGATGGACGAGGGTCAGCTGATCAAGTGGACCCAGACACATGTACTGTAAGGTGGAAATGGTACACCTAGGATGGAGCTCAGGTATGACCAGTATACTTATCAAGCACATGACCCGAAGTCCAAATCTCCATGTTACCTACCATAGTATCAGTACCATGACCTGCTGTCAGAGAGAAATTAAAGCCAGAGTTTCATTTATAGCTCAGAGTGTGGGTGTGAGCCACAACTAGATAGATGGTTCATGATCCCACATTCTCAAGAAGCTTTGAAAAACACTGAAAGATGGGGTCTGAGCAATAGTACAGAGAGAAGGGCATTTGCTTTGATACGGCTGACCCAGGTTCGATCCCCAGCACCCCAGATGGTCCCCCAGCATGCCAGGAATAATTCCTGAGTGCAGAGCCAGGAGTAACACCTGAGCATTTCTGGGTGTGACCCAAAAAGCAGCAAACAAAGTGGAAAGGAGAAACATTCCCAGTGGGATTAGTGCCAGCTTTGTCCCTGTTGTCTATTTTGAGTATCTGGAAAAGACCAGTGTGAATTATACATTTATTCTTGAGCGGTGCCAATGACCTGGCCCCTGGAAACAGGCTTAACATGAAACAGCAGCTTACTATGCTATGGAGGAATATATAGGCAATAAATTATGAAGGTTTTGGTACCACACTTCCATCCAACAGAGAAGAAGCATCAATCAAGTAGATAAAATGACCTGCTGGAGAGAAAGTAGGGCACTTGTTTTGCACACAGCCAACCTGGGTTCGATCCCAACATCCCAATGGTCTCAAGCCTCATCAGGAGTGATCCCAGAGTGCAGAGCCAGAAGTGAGCCATGAACACTGCAGGCTGAGCCCCTCATCAAAAAAAAAAAATAGAAAACCAAACAGAAAGTACTTGTCTAGTTATCCTGACCTATCTTGATTAATAGACCCTTTGGAAGCAAACTGAGGAGCTGTTTGGGTTATATTGTATCTTCCCAAAATCCCTGTGTTGAGGAATCTGGGGATGGAGCTGCATTTCTGAGTGTGTCACTCACTTCTGCCTGCTGCGATCTCAGCACCAGGACAAACACTGACTCCTGGCACATCACACCCATGTGTACAACACTCACTGCCACCCCAACAAAGAGATAGTAAATGAATAGAACAATAGAGCAGTTTTTCAAAGGATGAGTGCTGGAGAGATAGCTCAGAAGGTAAGAGGCTTGTCTTGCATGTAGCCTGCCTGGGTTCAGCCCCAGCACTGCATATGAAGGCCATTGGCCTGACAGGAGCACAGAGCCCGGAGTGTGCTCTGACCATAAGAAGGAAGGAAGGAAGGAAGGAAGGAAGGAAGGAAGGAAGGAAGGAAGGAAGGAAGGAAGGAAGGAAGGAAGGAAGGAAGGAAGGAAGGAAGGAAGGAAGGAAGGAAGGAAGGAGGGAGGGAGGGAGGGGAGGGAGGAGGGAGGGAGGAGAGGGAGGGAGGGAGGGAGGGAGGGAGGGAGAGAGAGAGAGAGAGAGAGAGAGAGAAAGAAAGAAAGAAAGAGAAAGAAAGAAAGAAAGAAAGAAAGAAAGAAAGAAAGAAAGAAAGAAAGAAAGAAAGAAAGAAAGAAAGAAAGAAAGAAAAGAAAGAAAGAAAGAAAGAAAGAAAGAAAGAAAGAAAGAAAGAAAGAAAGAAAGAAAGAAAGAAAGAAAGAAAGAAAGAAAGGAGAGAGAAAGAGAGAGAGAAAGTTAAGTAGTAGCAAATTTAACACAAATGAAAGATAAGAAGTAAAGATAGGGGGCCAGAGGCGATAGCACAGCGGGTAGGGCATTTGCCTTGTAGGCGGCCTACCCAGGTTCGATCCCGGCATACCAGTATGGACCCCCGAGCACCACCAGGAGTGATTCCTGAGTGCAGAGCCAGGAGTAACCCCTGAGCATCGCCGGGTATGACCCAAAAAAGCAAAAAAAAAGAGAGAGAAGAAAAGAAAGAAAAAAATGAAGTAAAGATAAAAATGAAAAATTGAGGGCAGAGAGATAGTACAGCAGGTCGGTGCCTGCCTTGTATGCAGCCAGCCTGGGTTACACTCCGAATGCCATATATAGTTCCTCAGGCCTCACAGGAATAATTCCTGAGTGCAGAGCCAGTAGTAAGTCTTAAGTATTACCTGCTTTGGCCCAGAGACAAACAAAATTCAGAAATTGATGAAACAGAAAGCAACTATATAACAGAAAGCAACTATATAAGAAAATCAATAAAACCAGTACTTGATGATCTTCATAGAATATTAATAAAATGAATCTACTCCTAGCAATACGAACAAAGAAAAAGTGTAAGAGCACTCATTACTAATACCAATAATAAAAAGTGGAACATTATTACACATCTTAGAGACATAAACATAGAGAATCTTACAAACAGCTTTATACCAATAATTTGACAAATCAGATGAAATGAAAAAAATTTATTGAAAACCAAAACTTAACAAGACTGAAACAAGAATAAATAGAAATATCTATTTTTGATATCTTGAACTCATAATAAAAAAATCCTACAAAGAAAAACTCCAGATGGTTTCACTGGTGAATTCTTTCCAACATGTATATTGCATTTAGCAGAGCATAAAAGGCATATTCACACTTCCTAATGCTTATATATTACACACTCTATTTGGGGCTAAATTTCCCCCTGCTTCTATGCATCATTCATTCAGCACCTACTATGCGCCATGTAAAGAGCTATAGACATAAGGAAGGTTTTGGCAGAGGGAGATTGAGGTTGGTGGAAGAAGCAGACATAGCATGTAAATGCAATGAGATAAGTGCTAATAAAGATATGTATGATATCAAGTGCAAAGATAAGGATGACGCCAGGGAAGGGAAGACTTTCTGTGCATGAAAGATGAATAATGTGTCAGGTGCTCTGGGCTTTAAAATAGCTGGGAAATAGCATCCCTTCTCAGCCTTCCTCACTGGGTCTTCTCCCCTTTATTCCCTTACAGTCTTTGATTTCTCAGGATTTTGCCCCTTGGCTTCTATTTTTACTCTTCCCTAGGCAATGTTTTCCACACCCACATTATTTATCCTATGTGAGCTAATCATTCCATAATCTCTCCCCCTCCCATGAGGCCCAACCCTAAATATTCAGTCATCTACTGAACTCACACACATGGCTTCTCTCTACACTCCTGTGTCAACAATGTTGCCTCTTTTTTCCTCTTTTTGCCATTTTTGTGATGCTGTGGATTGAGTCCAAGGCCTCACACAAGCAAGCCTCTTCCTCTTCTGCTGAGCTACATCCCCAACCTCTTTAATCCCTTCTTGAAAAGTCCCTCCCTTGATGCATGTGTCTGCACTAGTTATGCTACTTCTGCTTCCCTTTATAGAATGAAACCTCTCTTTATCCTTCCTTCTTTCTTTCCTTCTTTATTTCTTTCCTTCCTTCCTTCCTTCCTTCCTTCCTTCCTTCCTTCCTTCCTTCCTTCCTTCCTTCCTTCCTTCCTTTCTTTCTTTCTTTTCTTTCTCTCTCTTTCTTTCTTTTTTTTTGAAAAAAATTTTTTATTTTATTTTTATATTTAATTTTTTATTATTCCCCCCAAATATTATTACACCATTTTAGACATACAATTGAAAGATGTTCATGTAGAGTTTTGGTTCTACAGTGTTCCAACACCCATCCCTCCACCCAAACCCATCTCCCATCACCAAAGTCCCCACCTCCCTCCCCCCTCCCACACCTCAACTACTTGGTGGGTTCTGTATGTCATTTCTCTCCTCTTTTATCTCTCCCTCCCACCAAACTTTCCTGCTCTTCGTGGAATGCAGTGCATTAAAAGACATCACTGTTTCCACTATTTTAATGGACCGCTGGGCCGCTTGCGGCCGCGCCACCTGGGCTCGAACTGGTTTTGCTCTGTTAATCTGGTTGTGAGGCAGTTTCCCAGCGTCCGGACAGCGAAAATGGTGGCTAGTGTGATGGGCGAGTCTCATCCGGCTGCTTCCGGGACCCCCAGAGGTGACGGGCCCACTCCCCAAAACCCGTCTGCCCTCCCTGGGGGTCCCATATTCAGCTGGGCCCTGCGCGAGCCGAGTTCCAGCCTCCCCAGCCGCTCGTGAGCCTCCTCACGCCATGGCTGATGGCTCCTGGCGGGGGCCACCAGGCTCGACAAAATGGAGCCGAACCCTGACTCTATCTGATGAATTCCCAGTGATTCCCGCTTCTGGGAGCCGCCCACTAGGGGCTCGAACTTCTCTCTCTCTCTCTCTCTCTCTCTCTCTCTCTCTCTCTCTCTCTCTCTTTCTTTTCTTCCCTCTTTCCTTCATCTTAACTTTTCTTTCCCACAAGAGTATAAAGAGCCAACCCAACAGCGCTTACTTCAATGTGTGTTCCTAAGGGTTTGGTGCTGGGACAGCAGATGGGGTTCTAGGCTTTGAAAGTAGGACAGTCACTTGCAAGGCAAGCAAGCATCCTACTTGCTGTACTATATCTCCAGCCACTATCATTGAATTTCTACCAGCTTTTGTTTACTTAGAACATCTTTGATACTGGTCTTTTTTTTTCTAGGTTTTGTGGTGCTTGGGATTGAACTTAGGTGAGCTGTATGCAAGGCAAGGGTCTAACCCATTCTACCATTTTTTTGATCCACAACTCAGAAAATCTTAACCAGGACCATCATTTAAAATATCACACAAACTGGAAATGTTGCTAAGTGTTTAGAGCTAAGTGTGTAGAATACTCTACATTCTGGGTTAGATCTCAGTAACCAGAAACAAAGAATATCCTATGATTAAAAAAAGTAAATAGATATCCACAGCCTCGTCCTGAACCCCAGAACTCCAGTCCCATCTCTCTGTTAGCTGCTGCCTTACAGCACTCAAACTGAACGTGCCAGAGACATTACTATCCAAAGCCTTTGTTCATCTATAAAAAAAATATGTGCTTGGAGGTCCAGTTTTGATCCCCAGTCTGAGAGTCTCCTGATCACTATGCCACAAGTAGCCCAACACACAGCACTATGCCACTGGATGTGGCCCTAAACACCCCATCCCCCAAATTGTGTGGTAATCACTTTGAGAGCCTGGATCCTCTGCACAGAAATTCTGGTCTGGTTCTTTACAAAATGATTGGTGAGTTTCTGCTTGGAAAACTTGGAGAACACAGGGGAGCCTGAGCAATAGAATAGTGGTTAGGGCAATTGCCTTGCATGTGGTCAACTAGGGTTTGATCCCCGGTATCCCATGTGGTCCTCTGAGCCCACCAGGAATTATTTCTGAATATAGAAATAAACCCTGAGCATCACCAGGTGTGTCCTAATAAACCTAAGCAAACAAAAAACTTGGAGAACACAATCTCTTTCCAGAGATGGGGTAAGAACTCTGTAGGTCTTGGTGGTTTTATGGCATTGTAGCCTGACCATATCGAGGGTGGCGATCACCCAAAATGCCAGTAGCAGCAGCTCCTTGGACACAGGAGGCAAATTTATGCTTTTAGGTCAGGGGTGAGATGATCAGCACAGAACCACTGGGACCAATCTCTTTGCAGGGCATAGTGTGAACCATACTTCTCTTTTCCTCTGGCAGGCTTGCCACTTGGAGACTAGGAGGGGTTTCGCCAGGATAATGACCCTGTGCATGGCCGTGACTACCTCCTTCAACACATAAGGTGCAGAGAGATGTGCTCGTCTCTTCCATTGTTGGCACGTTTCCTGAGTTCAGTTGCCATCATGATTGCCTGGGACCACGTTCTTTACTTGACTTTTGGCCTTGACTCTCTGCCATCCAAACCGTTCCTCCACATTACTTCCAGTTTGATCACGCTAAAGTTGATCTCTATTCTTTTCTCTCCACTTTTGCAGAGAATAGTTTCTTTGCTCTTTGCATATTAGGTAAAGTTCCAGAATCTTAATGTCACACTCAAGGCATTTCCAGATAGATCTCTTGACACCTTCTGGCCTTTACTTTCTAATAGTGCAAACTGCTTATATCGCTACATGTCCTGATTAGTCATTAAGCATTGTGCTATTTCTACTAAAATGTCCTTTTCTGACTCTCAAGACACATATATTTCTTCCTTCAGCTATGCATTTGTTACATTTGTCATTAGGTGCTAGAATATTTTTTACATAGATGTCCTGTATTAAACCATGAGCTCTTAAGGGAACAAAGACCTGACTCCTCAGGGCTGACAACACATTAGGGGTAGGTGGAGATGGGTTACATGAATGTTCAAGGAAGAAGGAATTATGTGCATGAACTCTGAGGCATGTGAGAGCTTGGCATCTCAGAAAAGGAAGGCCAGTCTGCCTGGAGTCCAGTAAATAAGGAGAGGAGCATCAGAAGAAGCTGAAAAAGAAAGCATCACGCCAAGTTTTGTGGTCTATGGTAGGGATTTTGAGCATAATCCTAAACTGCTTGCAGGTCATCAGAGAATGAGGAAAATTGCCAAGAATTTGGAAATGCATTTAAAAAGGATAAAAGGCATATGGTAGATAACATGAACCTCAAACATGGCAGAAATGTAATAAGCAGAGGCAGTAACAAGGAAAAACAACCTAAACTTCCCCATAACCTTATCATCTGTTTCGGATAAAGAGGATCTTCAAGAATGTCTTCAGAATTGTTTGTTGAAATAAGTTTAAAGAAATCCCACTTCTGTTGTTCCAGATCATGTCAGTATTTCAGGGCTCAAAAAAGAAGCTTGCAGAGAAAGGTCAAAACAGTGGCCACCTGACGTGAGAGCACTATGCAAGCAGCTCAGGTGCTGGTGATAAGGAGCTAAGCTAATATGGAAACAGAAGAGACAAAGGATGGAGAACTTGAGCAACGGTCCTGGGCATGGCTGTAGACGTGGCAGATTCAATGAGTCCTGCCTATTTAGTGGAGTCTCACTGATACCTCTAGATGTGGGCAGGAAAGATGCCAGGGGGGCGAGCACCCAAGTGCTATAGAGTGAGGGACCTGAATTCCTATGTTCAGGAACTTCTCCAGGTTCAGGAACCTCTTCCTTTTTAGGACTCTTGATTTTGCTATTTAATAACCACTCAAAATGGATGAACAATGGGAAGACAAGTGATACAAGGGATACAAGTGAAGTGAAAGTTTATCTGTAAGTGCAGCTGAGTCACTTTTGGTGAATTATTGCTCCTAAACAAGGTTAAAGTCTCCTGAATTGTTGTCGTTTTTCAGAAAAGCAGGCATCTTGGGGACACCCAGAGTGTACTGGTACTGGGAGTAAGGGTGCATCTTTTTGGTTTCTTTGTTTTAATTGAATTACTGGAGATACATTTACAAGGCTGCTCTGATGGGGTTTTAGTCATTTAATGTTCTGACCCCGTCTCCCCAGTTCATTTCCCACCTCCCTTCCCTCCTGCCACCCCACCTCAGCCTGTTTCAATGGTAGGAACTTTCCTTCTCTCTCTCTCTCTCTTTTCTTCTCTCTCTCATTGAGCCTTATATTTGGAATACAGATACTGAGAGGCCATCATTTTTGTTTCTTTACCTTTTTCAGCACATAGTTCTTATCAAGAGTGGTCATTTACAACTATCTTTGTCACAGTAGTCCTTTCCCTATCCCAACTGCCTTTTTGCCAAGCACTTGAAGCAGGCTTCCAATGTGGACCAATCCTCATGACCCTTGTTTCTAATGTCCTTGAGTACTAGTTTCCTTGGGTATTGTTTTCTTACATCCCACAAGTGAGTGCAATCATTCTATGTCTGTTCCTATCCTTCTCACTCATTTCACTCAGCTTGATATTCTCCTTGTCACATCGTTTTATTTTATTTTATTTTAAATTTTTTATTATACCACAGTGAGACATACAATTACAAAGGTGTTCATAATTGATTCTTGGTAATACAGTATTCCAGCATCCATCCCTCCACCAGTGCCCCATTTCCACCACCAATGTACCCCCACCCCCTCCCGCCCACCCCCAGGCTGCCTCAATAGCAGGTAGCCGCTTTTCCTCTCTCTCTCTCTGTCTTTGTCTCTCTCTCTGTCTCTGCAACTCTCTCCCTCTTATTTTACACATTGTGGCTAGCCCTGCAGATATTTAGAGTTTATCACTTAAGTCTTTTTTGTGTATATTCAATGGTGAGTTTTAATCTGCCATTACCATTTCCCACACTTAGTAAAACACTGGTATCTATTTATATCCTATTAATGAATGCAGTCATTCTATATCTGTCCTTTTCCTTCTGACTAATTTCACTCAGCATGATAGTCTCCATGTCCATCCATTTGCAGGTAAATTTCATAATTTCATCTTTTCTGACAGCTGCATAGTATTCCATAGTGTAGATGAACCACAGTTTCTTTTGCCAGTCCTCTGTTCTCGGGCATTTAGGTTGTTTCCAGATTCTAGCTATTGTGAATAGCGCAGAGATGAATAAAGAAGTACAGATAGTGTTTCTGCTATGTGGTTTTCGGCCTCTCTGGTATATTCCCAGGAGTGCTATTGCTGGATCAAATGGGAGCTCAATATCTAGTTTTCGGAGGAATGCCCATATTGTTTTCCAAAAGGGCTGGACCAGTCGGCACTCCCACCAACAGTGGATCAGAGTCCCTTTTTCCCCACATCCACGCCAGCACCGGTTGTTCTTGCTGTTTTGGATGTGTGCCAGTCTCTGTGGTGTGAGATGGTACCTCATTGTTGTTTTGATTTGCATCTCCCTGATGATTAAAGATGAAGAGCACTTTTTCATATGCCTTTTGGCCATTCGAATTTCTTCTTTTTTGGAAGCTTCTGTTCATTTCTTCTCCCCATTTTTTGATGGGGTTGGCTGTTTTTTTCGTGTCACATATTTTAAAAAGAAAATTTCATGACTTAATTTTTTAAAGTGGGCAGTTCCCTGGTGGTTGGAGTGCACCAGCCCTGGGCAACCGCCAGCACCTGTTTATCCTTGACATTTGGGACTCTGTTTCCAGGGGCTGGGGTGGGTGTCGGGACGTGGCAGGGGGCTTGGGGTTCTTCCTGGCTGCCTTCTGGGCTTTGAAGAGCTGCTTTTGGCCTGTTAGTGGCTCTCTTCCACCACCTGCTTCCGGTGGTGTCTCTTTC